>OY978530.1:16120615-16325934 GCA_963854835.1 Megamerina dolium | reverse complement strand
AAACAATTCCGCGTAAAACTTGTTGTACACTTGGTACAATTGAACTTTCGACTTTCGTGCTTACTTAACACATAATAATTTTGAGTACTGAAACTCATTTCATAAATATTACAAATAAATCTCTTCATATGGATGAACGAAATTGGCTAATATATACTGATGTGTAGACAGCTTTACACGCCTTTTGTAAGACTTTTCCTCTAAACACCTTATCACCATAATATAAACGGTTTATCAACAGGAAGTTCTTATCAGCAAATCCCCAATAATATCCTGTTGGAATTTTTCTAAGATAAATATTACTTATAGTCCTCAGTAAATAGTGGTGCCGTAGCTCAGAGGTTAGTGTGTTGGCCTTCTGATAACATAACAAATTTAATATCGAAAAGATTTTCGATCGTCGGCAAGCAAGCAAGCAATTGGCAATTCTTCCTGCAGTAACAATTTTCCATGGAAACGCTTCTAAAAGAACTCTTTGACATTTAACATGCTTATAAGTGCCACATATTTATTTATTTTTATAAAAGATGATGATATTTATGAAGTAGTTTTTTGTTTTTCATCAAAAAGTGGAAAGTTTAACATTTATTACTAATGTATAAACAAAAATATTGGTGGGATTCATGCAATTGTATTGTATACGGTTTATACGGCTATACGATTACATGAATCCCACTATTCATTTCATAGTAAAATTAAAATATAAATTTATAAGGGCATGTAAAATACAGAGATCACTCATGTCATGTAAAACCTAAATCATATAGTTATATGTTATGGGAACAAAATGCCAGTCAATCATTTTAAAATGCTTTTGGTGGCTCTCATATTTTACTACTTTCATATATTTGTTTTATTAAAATGTGATTAGCACATCCGTAATAGATCATGCAATTAAAAAAGGAAAATACATATACAAAATGGCAAAAAATGGTAAAATATGGTAAGTTTCAAGCTTACTGTAGTAGTTGCGGTAGAAATGAGAAAAAAGTGTTGAATTTGCCACAATTGTAGGATATTCCGATATTTGTGTCTAAAACAGGATCGATATATATTAAATTATAGTGCGTGATCTGAAACTTTACACAAACTTTTCAGATATGTTCTTTAAACTACTTACACATATTTGCTAGGTGAATTCATACAAGGCGGTGTTAATAGCTGATTCGGGTTTTACTTCTATCACGTGTACGTTGCTGCACGAGCAATTTTTTCCTTATCAGATGTATTCTCAAGATTATTCGAATGGTTTTTATAAACAGGAAGTTCGTATCAGTAAAACTACTCATACAATTATTTCCTATTTGAATTTTTACACGCGCACTTGTTGTGAAATCCATATATTTCTTATCAGTTGTATTTTTGAATATCATTCGAATATTATTTATAGTTTTGTTTGTTTGCTTGATTCATCCGTGTGTGTTGCAACGAAGAATCAAGCTTGATACAAAAATTAATACAAAACAATTGCGAAAGGACGCTTAAATAATAGTTGAAATAAAGGTATTGCTTTGTTTGATTCAACGGAAGAATCAAGCAAACAAACAAACAAAACTATAGATAATATATAAAATTAAATTAAATATTAAAATTAAAAAAAAAACCAACACAAGTGCAAGTAAAAAAAAATAAATGAGTGTTAAATGCTCTCCGAAATCAGTGCAACGCTCTTTTATGAGCGAATCTCTCAAAACAGAAATTATTAAAATGTGATTAGCATGTGATAACAGTGAAAGTACACTGAAATTGTTGAAGCACTGTGAGACAAAAACAACAACAACTGAATAATTTTTGTCTTATGCTCCTTCTCCGAGCAACAACATGTCTTGGAGTGCACAATGTGTCACACCTGAAGTGCAGGAATTAGCAACAACAACAGCGCGTGTATTAGGAAATACACCGTTGTCAGTTCTCTCGCAACATAAAGAGAGAGAAAATCAATGCACTTATACAATTGTACCCAAAGCATTTGAAAGCAACAACATTTTGCTAACCGGTGATTCGCAACATTTGCAAAATGCAAATAAACATGTTAATAAACATTCATCGCTATCAACATCATCAACAAAGGTACAAACTGGAATGAATAGGTATATATTAATTACAAAGAGGAAGCGAAGCCCACAGGGTGACGTACAAAAGAATACCCCGAAAATCCAGAAGCAGAATGGCATTACTAATAATAACAATAATAACAACAACAACAACAATATAAATAATAATAATAGATTTGCAATTCTAAGTCAACAAGAAGTCGAATCAACAGTGCCGAAATCTAAGCCACCTCCAATATATGTAAGGGAAAACAACCAAACTGAATTAATAAAATGCGTTACGCAACTTATTGGTGCAAAGAATATTCATATAGTAACAATCATGAAGGGCACTATTAAAGAAATTAAACTACAAATATATGAAGAAAGAAATTACCGTTCTGTCACAAAATATTTTGATGACAAACAGAAATACTATTACACGTACCAGTTAAAAAGCAGCAAAGGCTTAGTCGTTGTGATAAAAGGCGTTGAGCCAAATGTTGGCTGCAATGATGTGAAAAGAGCTATAGAAGAAGAGGGTTTTAAAGTCAAATCCGTGTTCAACTTAAAAAATAAAGAAAAACAGCCTACGCCATTATATCGCGTCGAGTTGGAACCCGACATTAAGAAACTTAAAAAGGGTAAAATTCACCCAATATATAATATGAAATATTTAATTCATCGAAGAATTTCGGTGGAAGAACCTCATAAAAGATCGGGTCCAATACAATGTGCTAACTGTCAAGAGTATGGGCACACAAAATCTTACTGCACTCTACGAAATGTATGCGTTATATGTGGTGACTTTCATCCCACCTCCAAATGTATTGTTAACAAAGAAGGTTCTTCTGTTAAAAAATGTAGTAACTGCGGTGGAAATCACACTGCAAACTATAGAGGCTGTCCAGTTTATACTGAGCTTAAACTCAAACTTAAAAGTACTTTCCAAGTAAGACCTGCCACGCATCAATGGTTAATGCTTCTCAAACAGAGCATGTATCTGCTCCTCCTCCACAAAATGTTACAAATACTACTCATGTTATGCCAACATCTTATGCAAACATTTTAAAGGGGACTACTCCTTCCGTTCAAGTTAATCAAGATAGTGTTCCAAACATTCTTGAAAATTCTATATATAATCTGGTCCAGTTAATGACACATTTTATAAATTCAATGCAAGGCATGATGCAAGAGCTAATGAAAAATCAGTCCATGCTCCTTCAAGCAATTCTGTCAATGTTATGTTTTTGGAATGCAAATGGGTTAAGCCAACATAAAAATGAACTGGAAGTATTTCTGCATAAAAATCAAGTTGATGTAATGCTTATTTCAGAAACTCATTTTACAAAATTTAATAATTTTTCAATAAAAGGGTTTACGCTATATGATACCAAACACCCTGGAAATAAGGCAAGAGGAGGGACAGCTATCCTTATTAAAAATAGAATAAAGCATTATGCATTATGCAGAAGAATTTTGCAAAGAATATATATGGGGTGCCGTAGCTCAGAGGTTAGTGTGTTCGCCTTCTGATCTGTAGGTCGTGGTTCAATACCCGGCTGATGCATAACAAATTTTATATCGAAAAGATTTTTCTTTCGAATGGTACCCACCTGTCGGCAAACAATTGGCAATTCTTCCGACAGTAACAACTTGCCATGAAAAAGCTTCTAAAAAGAACTCTGTGACAAAGCTCAGAAAAAGTGATGTCACAAGTGTTCTGCCGTTCGGAACCGGCTAAAATACGTAGGTCCATTCTAATACTGTCCAAAATTTAAGACGCACAACAGTAATAGAAGAGAAGCTCGGCCAATGAGCCCTTTGGGGCTTTAAGTGTCACATATTTATATTTTTATTTTTATATATTCATTCCACCTTTATTTGTATAGAAACAAGTCCCCAAAAATTAACAATATCTTCTGTTTACTGTCCTCCTAGACATAATATTACAGAATCACAATTTTCTGAACTTTTTGCAACTTTAGGGCATACGTTTATCGCGGCGGGGGACTATAATGCCAAACACACTTATTGAGGTTCCAGGCTTATATCTCCAAAAGGTAGACGTCTTTCCTCGACAATATCAAACAACGGATATTATGCCCTATCTACCGGCCAACCTACTTACTGGCCTTCGAATCCTAGAAAAGTACCGGATCTTATTGACTTTGCAGTAACTAAAAGTCTAAAAAGAACCCGTTTAAAGGCATGGTCATCCTTTGAACTTTCATCCGATCATTCTCCATCGTTCATTTTACTAAATGTTTTAGTTAGTTTCAGTGAATCAAGCCAGTATCTTACAAACAAATTCACTAATTGGCTAAATTATAAAAAATATATTAGTTCTCCCATTGGCCTTAAAATACCTCTTAAGACAATAGAGCAAGTCGACAGTGCAGTTGAAAATTTCACCAAGTTGGTTCATGAAGCTGTTAAAATTTCAACACCTGAAAATAAATTCCAAGATTATTAAAAGCATACAAATGCCGATATTGAGGAATTAATTAAAATTAAAAGGAAGCCAGGAGAGAATGGCAGCAGCATAGATCACCAAACCTAAAACAAAAATTGGCAGACTGCACTAAAATACTTAAAAGAAACTTAAGAGAAGCCGAAAAGAGACGTTTAAATGTATATATTAGTAATCTTGCTGCAACAAGATACAGATTATTCTCTGTGGAAAGCAGGCAAAGGTGTAAAGTGTTCGATAATAAGACAGGCTCCAATACGAATGCCAGATAGATCATAGGCTAGAAGCGATCAAGATAAAGCAGAAGCATTTGCAAATCACTTAGAAGGCGTTTTCAAACCAAATGAATCTATAAGAGATGAAGGATTACCAATCATGACCAATAACAGCTCTACTACCTTAGTGAGATTTTCGTTAAAGGAACTTAATAATATCATAAATGAACTAAACGTCAAAAAATCTGCAGAGTATGACAAAATAAGTGCCAAAATAATCGCCGAGCTACCTCAAATTGCAATAAAACAGCTGTTACACATAATGAATGCAATACCACGCCTTTGTTATTAATAATATAATAACATGTAATATAATAATATAATAATGAAATAACAAAGGCGTGGTATTGCATTCATTATGTGTAACAGCTGTTTTATTGCAATTTGAGGTAGCTCGGCGATTATTTTGGCACTTATTTTGTCATACTCTGCAGATTTTTTGACGTTTAGTTCATTTATGATATTATTAAGTTCCTTTAACGAAAATCTCACTAAGGTAGTAGAGCTGTTATTGGTCATGATTGGTAATCCTCCATCTCTTATAGATTCATTTGGTTTGAAAACGCCTTCTAAGTGATTTGCAAATGCTTCTGCTTTATCTTGATCGCTTCTAGCCTATGATCTATCTGGCATTCGTATTGGAGCCTGTCTTATTATCGAACACTTTACACCTTTGCCTGCTTTCCACAGAGAATAATCTGTATCTTGTTGCAGCAAGATTACTAATATATACATTTAAACGTCTCTTTTCGGCTTCTCTTAAGTTTCTTTTAAGTATTTTAGTGCAGTCTGCCAATTTTTGTTTTAGGTTTGGTGATCTATGCTGCTGCCATTCTCTCCTGGCTTCCTTTTAATTTTAATTAATTCCTCAATATCGGCATTTGTATGCTTTTAATAATCTTGGAATTTATTTTCAGGTGTTGAAATTTTAACAGCTTCATGAACCAACTTGGTGAAATTTTCAACTGCACTGTCGACTTGCTCTATTGTCTTAAGAGGTATTTTAAGGCCAATGGGAGAACTAATATATTTTTTATAATTTAGCCAATTAGTGAATTTGTTTGTAAGATACTGGCTTGATTCACTGAAACTAACTAAAACATTTAGTAAAATGAACGATGGAGAATGATCGGATGAAAGTTCAAAGGATGACCATGCCTTTAAACGGGTTCTTTTTAGACTTTTAGTTACTGCAAAGTCAATAAGATCCGGTACTTTTCTAGGATTCGAAGGCCAGTAAGTAGGTTGGCCGGTAGATAGGGCATAATATCCGTTGTTTGATATTGTCGAGGAAAGACGTCTACCTTTTGGAGATATAAGCCTGGAACCTCAATAAGTGTGTTTGGCATTATAGTCCCCCGCCGCGATAAACGTATGCCCTAAAGTTGCAAAAAGTTCAGAAAATTGTGATTCTGTAATATTATGTCTAGGAGGACAGTAAACAGAAGATATTGTTAATTTTTGGGGACTTGTTTCTATACAAATAAAGGTGGAATGAATATATAAAAATAAAAATATAAATATGTGACACTTAAAGCCCCAAAGGGCTCATTGGCCGAGCTTCTCTTCTATTACTGTTATGCGTCTTAAATTTTGGACAGTATTAGAATGGACCTACGTATTTTAGCCGGTTCCGAACGGCAGAACACTTGTGACATCACTTTTTCTGAGCTTTGTCACAGAGTTCTTTTTAGAAGCTTTTTCATGGCAAGTTGTTACTGTCGGAAGAATTGCCAATTGTTTGCCGACAGGTGGGTACCATTCGAAAGAAAAATCTTTTCGATATAAAATTTGTTATGCATCAGCCGGGTATTGAACCACGACCTACAGATCAGAAGGCGAACACACTAACCTCTGAGCTACGGCACCCCATATATATTCTTTGCAAAATTCTTCTGCATAATGCATAATGCTTTATTCTATTTTTAATAAGGATAGCTGTCCCTCCTCTTGCCTTATTTCCAGGGTGTTTGGTATCATATAGCGTAAACCCTTTTATTGAAAAATTATTAAATTTTGTAAAATGAGTTTCTGAAATAAGCATTACATCAACTTGATTTTTATGCAGAAATACTTCCAGTTCATTTTTATGTTGGCTTAACCCATTTGCATTCCAAAAACATAACATTGACAGAATTGCTTGAAGGAGCATGGACTGATTTTTCATTAGCTCTTGCATCATGCCTTGCATTGAATTTATAAAATGTGTCATTAACTGGACCAGATTATATATAGAATTTTCAAGAATGTTTGGAACACTATCTTGATTAACTTGAACGGAAGGAGTAGTCCCCTTTAAAATGTTTGCATAAGATGTTGGCATAACATGAGTAGTATTTGTAACATTTTGTGGAGGAGGAGCAGATACATGCTCTGTTTGAGAAGCATTAACCATTGATGCGTGGCAGGTCTTACTTGGAAAGTACTTTTAAGTTTGAGTTTAAGCTCAGTATAAACTGGACAGCCTCTATAGTTTGCAGTGTGATTTCCACCGCAGTTACTACATTTTTTAACAGAAGAACCTTCTTTGTTAACAATACATTTGGAGGTGGGATGAAAGTCACCACATATAACGCATACATTTCGTAGAGTGCAGTAAGATTTTGTGTGCCCATACTCTTGACAGTTAGCACATTGTATTGGACCCGATCTTTTATGAGGTTCTTCCACCGAAATTCTTCGATGAATTAAATATTTCATATTATATATTGGGTGAATTTTACCCTTTTTAAGTTTCTTAATGTCGGGTTCCAACTCGACGCGATATAATGGCGTAGGCTGTTTTTCTTTATTTTTTAAGTTGAACACGGATTTGACTTTAAAACCCTCTTCTTCTATAGCTCTTTTCACATCATTGCAGCCAACATTTGGCTCAACGCCTTTTATCACAACGACTAAGCCTTTGCTGCTTTTTAACTGGTACGTGTAATAGTATTTCTGTTTGTCATCAAAATATTTTGTGACAGAACGGTAATTTCTTTCTTCATATATTTGTAGTTTAATTTCTTTAATAGTGCCCTTCATGATTGTTACTATATGAATATTCTTTGCACCAATAAGTTGCGTAACGCATTTTATTAATTCAGTTTGGTTGTTTTCCCTTACATATATTGGAGGTGGCTTAGATTTCGGCACTGTTGATTCGACTTCTTGTTGACTTAGAATTGCAAATCTATTATTATTATTTATATTGTTGTTGTTGTTGTTATTATTGTTATTATTAGTAATGCCATTCTGCTTCTGGATTTTCGGGGTATTCTTTTGTACGTCACCCTGTGGGCTTCGCTTCCTCTTTGTAATTAATATATACCTATTCATTCCAGTTTGTACCTTTGTTGATGATGTTGATAGCGATGAATGTTTATTAACATGTTTATTTGCATTTTGCAAATGTTGCGAATCACCGGTTAGCAAAATGTTGTTGCTTTCAAATGCTTTGGGTACAATTGTATAAGTGCATTGATTTTCTCTCTCTTTATGTTGCGAGAGAACTGACAACGGTGTATTTCCTAATACACGCGCTGTTGTTGTTGCTAATTCCTGCACTTCAGGTGTGACACATTGTGCACTCCAAGACATGTTGTTGCTCGGAGAAGGAGCATAAGACAAAAATTATTCAGTTGTTGTTGTTTTTGTCTCACAGTGCTTCAACAATTTCAGTGTACTTTCACTGTTATCACATGCTAATCACATTTTAATAATTTCTGTTTTGAGAGATTCGCTCATAAAAGAGCGTTGCACTGATTTCGGAGAGCATTTAACACTCATTTATTTTTTTTTACTTGCACTTGTGTTGGTTTTTTTTTTAATTTTAATATTTAATTTAATTTTATATATTATCTATAGTTTTGTTTGTTTGTTTGCTTGATTCTTCCGTTGAATCAAACAAAGCAATACCTTTATTTCAACTATTATTTAAGCGTCCTTTCGCAATTGTTTTGTATTAATTTTTGTATCAAGCTTGATTCTTCGTTGCAACACACACGGATGAATCAAGCAAACAAACAAAACTATAAATAATATTCGAATGATATTCAAAAATACAACTGATAAGAAATATATGGATTTCACAACAAGTGCGCGTGTAAAAATTCAAATAGGAAATAATTGTATGAGTAGTTTTACTGATACGAACTTCCTGTTTATAAAAACCATTCGAATAATCTTGAGAATACATCTGATAAGGAAAAAATTGCTCGTGCAGCAACGTACACGTGATAGAAGTAAAACCCGAATCAGCTATTAACACCGCCTTGTATGAATTCACCTAGCAAATATGTGTAAGTAGTTTAAAGAACATATCTGAAAAGTTTGTGTAAAGTTTCAGATCACGCACTATAATTTAATATATATCGATCCTGTTTTAGACACAAATATCGGAATATCCTACAATTGTGGCAAATTCAACACTTTTTTCTCATTTCTACCGCAACTACTACAGTAAGCTTGAAACTTACCATATTTTACCATTTTTTGCCATTTTGTATATGTATTTTCCTTTTTTAATTGCATGATCTATTACGGATGTGCTAATCACATTTTAATAAAACAAATATATGAAAGTAGTAAAATATGAGAGCCACCAAAAGCATTTTAAAATGATTGACTGGCATTTTGTTCCCATAACATATAACTATATGATTTAGGTTTTACATGACATGAGTGATCTCTGTATTTTACATGCCCTTATAAATTTATATTTTAATTTTACTATGAAATGAATAGTGGGATTCATGTAATCGTATAGCCGTATAAACCGTATACAATACAATTGCATGAATCCCACCAATATTTTTGTTTATACATTAGTAATAAATGTTAAACTTTCCACTTTTTGATGAAAAACAAAAAACTACTTCATAAATATCATCATCTTTTATAAAAATAAATAAATATGTGGCACTTATAAGCATGTTAAATGTCAAAGAGTTCTTTTAGAAGCGTTTCCATGGAAAATTGTTACTGCAGGAAGAATTGCCAATTGCTTGCTTGCTTGCCGACGATCGAAAATCTTTTCGATATTAAATTTGTTATGTTATCAGAAGGCCAACACACTAACCTCTGAGCTACGGCACCACTATTTACTGAGGACTATAAGTAATATTTATCTTAGAAAAATTCCAACAGGATATTATTGGGGATTTGCTGATAAGAACTTCCTGTTGATAAACCGTTTATATTATGGTGATAAGGTGTTTAGAGGAAAAGTCTTACAAAAGGCGTGTAAAGCTGTCTACACATCAGTATATATTAGCCAATTTCGTTCATCCATATGAAGAGATTTATTTGTAATATTTATGAAATGAGTTTCAGTACTCAAAATTATTATGTGTTAAGTAAGCACGAAAGTCGAAAGTTCAATTGTACCAAGTGTACAACAAGTTTTACGCGGAATTGTTTTTTAAAAACTTATGTTCAAAAAATTCATCGGAAAGAGGAACATGTTGGTAATAACAAATAAACCAGGAAATAAATTGAAAGAGAACATAATGATGATCAACCATCATCTAGTTATAGAATTTGTGATGAATGTGAAAAACGAATCGTATCATTTTTTTTTATCATTTGGGGACTAATGACCACAAAAAAAATTCCACTTCGTCAGCAATAGAAAACACTTCAACATCAGAATATTCAGCAGAAAAAGTGAATATTTAAATCATGTATACAGAGCTATTTGTATAAAAATGTGGATGAAAATATTCTTCTACCAGATATTTTTGTGGAAAAAACAAAAGATGGAATTATAAAATAATTGCGTGAACAACTGGAGATGAACCACTTCTAGAAAATTAATGTTGAACTTTTTTGCAAATACATTAAGTTCAAACACTACGATTAGAGTGATGATAATGATCCTGATTATGATGCTGTTGCCATAGATATAAAGCCATTTCAAACAAAATTGTTTTACTACAGAAACCACAAGATATTGATATAATTTACAACGTCAAATGCAATAAAATATGTATGTATGTGTAAAAATGGAAGAATTCCAAGAACGCGATAGTGGATGGACTCTAATAAAGGTAATTGGATTGGAGATAAACTTAAACCAATACAAACCACTGAGAGGGCCGTCATATATAAATCATTTGAAGAAAAAACGTTTGACAATCAGTCTTCTTGGACGTAGCACAAACTTTCGACAAGGTATGTCATAAAGGCCTAATCAATAAATAAAACTCTTGCCTTCCACTCTAATATAGTACCCTTATAAAGTCATATATATCTGAACGCTACATTTCACGTGAATGTAACGTGAAACGAGTATTCCAATTTAGAAGAAATAAATGCTGGCGTGCCGCAAGGAAGAATCCTTGGTTCCCTTCTGTATCTTCTGTACACAAAAGATTTACCACTTCCTTCAAAGAGCATGATTGCCACTTTCGCTGATGACACGGCCATCCTTGCAAAAGAAAAAACTTCCTTTTGCAGCGGCAGCTGAACTACAAATCGCTATAAACGCAGTAGAAGAATGGACGAAAACTTGGTGAATAAAATGAAACAACAGCAAATTAATTCATGTGAATTTCACCAATAAAAACGTAAGCTATCACACAATCAAAACTCACCATATACTATAAAATCAAAATATATAAACAAATTCTAAAACCAGTGTGGGCTTACGGTGCACAAATTTTGGGGCTGCGCCAGTCAAAGCAACGTAGATATAATCAACCACTCCAAAATAAAGTCCTTAGAAATATTGTCAATGCACCTTGGTACACTCCCAACATTGACATTCAACGAAATCTCAGCATTAATATTGTCAATGATGAAATAAAAAACCAAGCAGAAGCCCTATCTATGAGGCTCCAGAGGCACGTAAATGAAGAAGCCGGCAAGCTTCTTAAACCTAAAGCTGTTAACCTAAAGGAGAGTTTAAAAATAAAATTTCTTCATAAATTTGCTTTAAGTCATGTGGGTGCCGTAGCTCAGTGGTTAGTGTGTTCGACTTCTGATCTGTAGGTCGTGGTTCAGTCCCCGGCTGATGCATAACAAATTTAATATCGATAAGATTTTTCTTTCGAATGGTACCCACCTGTCGGCAAGCAATTGGCAATTCTTCCGACAGTAACAACTTGCCATGAAAAAGCTTCTAAAAGAACTCTGTGACAAAGCTCAGAAAAAGTGATGTCACAAGTGTTCTGCAGTTCGGAACCGGTTAAAATAAGTAGGTCCCTTCTAATACTGCCCAAAATTTAAGACGCACAACAGTAATGGAAGAGAAACTCGGCCAATGAGCCCTTTGGGGCTTTAAGTGCCACATATTTATATTTATAAGGGGTTATACATTTCGCGGTTTCAAAAGTATAGGGCTAGAATTCGACATCTTATAAACTGAGTTGTTAAAACAATTTCTTTCTTTTTCAGTTCAAAGTCTGACATTTGCGAAAATGGATCGCTTAACTATAGCACAACGCATTAAAATTGTAAAAACCTACTACAAAAATGGTGATTCTGCCACAGCCACATATCGTGCTTTAAGAGGAGATTATGGTTTACATAATCGTCCAACTATGCAAGCAATTGGCAAAATTGTGAAGAAATATAAAGAGACTGGATCGGTTACAGATATTGTAAGGCCTGTGCATCATCGTTTTGCTCGTACCACCGAAAATATCGCTGCTGTAAGTGAAAGTGTTGCCGAAGACCCGAATGTGTCGATTACTCGTCGTTCTCAGGAATTAGGACTGACTTACGGCACATTATGGCGTATTTTGCATTTAGATCTACACCTACATCCATATAAAATCCAGCTCACACAACAACTGAAGCCAGCTGACCATTCACAACGTCGTAGATACGTCGAATGGGTGCTTGAACAACAGGCGGTGGACGGCGATTTTTCGAACAAAATTTTCTTCAGCGACGAAGCACATTTCTCACTCGGTGGGTATGTTAACAAACAAAATTGTCGTATTTGGGGTTCTGAGAATCCTCAAGTAATTGAAGAGAGGCCACTACATCCACAAAAAGTCACTGCTTGGTTCGCTCTTTGGTCCGGAGGTGTGATTGGACCTTACTTCTTCGAAAACGACGATGGAACGACTGTCACCGTCAATTCGGAGCGTTATGGTCATATGATAACCGACTTTTTTTTGCCTGCTATTGAAGAATACGACTTAGAGAATATGTGGTTTCAACAAGACGGTGCCACATGCCACACAACTTGAGCGAATATGGCTTTATTGCAAGAGAAATTTTCTGGCCGCGTAATTTCTCGTCGTGGCGATAACAAGTGGCCACCAAGATCATGCGATTTGACACCGCTTGACTTTTTTTTGTGGGGCTACGCGAAAGACCGTGTTTATGCAGATAAACCTTTAACTCTTAAGCACCTAAAAACCAACATTCGTCACGTTATGGCTAAGATACCGCCCAATATGTGTCAAAAAGTGGTCGAAAATTACCTCAAAAGAATCGATGCTTGCAACAATTCGCGTGGTGGTCATTTAAATGATGTAGTATTTCACACATAATGTCAACGTGTTACTTTTGGAACCGCAAAATGGATAACCCTTTATTTTTAATGTATCAAAATCAAACTGCTCATTAGTTTCTTGTAACTAGTTGTAGCGTTAAGAAACATTATTTGTATATATTGTTTTAATGTTTGTAATAAAAAAAATTTTTTAAATCATTATCACAATCTTAAACGATGAATTTTGGATAGGTTAAAACTTGTAAAAATATATCGCATTTTGAAATTTACCCAATCCAATTGGTTAAAGAATTATATTGATCGTAATATATATTATAGAACTCTAGCACTCTTAAACAACACTATGTATGGAAAAACCATGGAGAATATTGACAAAGGAAAAAACATTAAAATTGTGACTGAGTGGGAGAGCAAAGGAAGACATCTAGGATCACGAGCTTTTATTGCGAAACCTAATTTTCACAATTTAAAACACTTTACAGATACCATTATAGCACTAGAGTTGAGGCAAGAGAAAGTAACCTATATTAAACCCCTCTGCTTCAAATTTTCTGTTCTAGACTTATCAAAATATAAAATGTACGATTTCCACTATGAATACATGTAACCAAAATTTTATGAATTTAATACTGACTTTGGATACACATTCATTTATTTACTCCATTCAAACATCTGATTTTTTTAGTGATATTTGTAATGACATACATACAAAATTTGATACGTCGCAATACTCAAGCGGTGACCAATTTAAATTCCCATTGAGAAATAAAAAAGTTTTAAGCATGATGAAAGACGAAAACAATAGTCTAATGAGGAGGGAGTTTATTGGTCTACGATTAAAAATGTATTCAATAGATACATTTGAAGGTAGGGATATAAAAAAGCAAAAGGTGTCAAAAAATGTGTTTTCGCTAAGTTAAGTATAGATGATTACAAAAATTTTTATTTTAAAATAAGATATAAATAAATAAAAAATAAATATGTGGCACTTAAAGCCCCAAAGGGCTCATTGGCCAAGCTTCTCTTCTATTACTGTTGTGCGTCTTAAATTTTGGACAGTATTAGAATGGACCTACGTATTTTAGCCGGTTCCGAACGGCAGAACACTTGTGACATCACTTTTTCTAAGCTTTGTCACAGAGTTCTTTTTAGAAGCTTTTTCATGGCAAGTTGTTACTGTCGGAAGAATTGCCAATTGCTTGCCGACAGGTGGGTACCATTCGAAAGAAAAATCTTTTCACCACTGAGCTACGGCACCCATAAAATATATATAAAATATATATAAAAATATATAAAGATAAAATGTATTTAAAAAAAATCTAAAGTCCATATGTTATATACACAACAGAGGTCAAAAGTAGTATTAAGCAATATTGATGATAAGCTTTATATTAGAGAAGATGGAACACATTATGCTTGGGATCAGTACAAACAATTAATAATGTACGAGGGCGGATTGATAAAGAATCTACCTAAGTACGAAAAAGGCAGAACAAACACAAACACTTCTTTTTTTTTGAAATTGCGTTCTGTCAAATGTCAGCTGTTAAAATTTCACCCAAATTCAACCAACTTTTGTGTTTCTTGATTAAACACTATTATTTGAAAGGGAAAATGGCGAAAGAGACAAAAGAAAAGCTCTATAAACATTACAGTGAGTCTGCTCCGTCAGATTACATGGCAAAATATTGGATTGCTGAATTTAAACGCGGCCGAACAAGCACTGCAACTATACCATCAACAGATAGGCCAAAAGAGGTGGTTACTGAAGAAAATATCAAGAAAATCCTCGATATCGTTATGAATGATCGCCGAGTCAAGTTGCGTGAGATTGTTGAAATGGTAAACATCTCATATGAACGTGTGTTCAACATTTTGCATGAACATTTGAATATGAAAAAGCTATCGGCAAGATGGGTGCCGCTTTTGCTCAGTGTCGAACAAAAACGAGTTCGAGAGACCATTTCACAGCGGTGTTTGGACATGATAAAGCGTAATCCTGTTGATTTTTGGCGTCGATTAATAACTGTTGATGAAACGTGGGTCCACCACTATACACCTGAAACCAAAAATCAATCGATACAATGGGTGGAAGCTGGTGAAAGTGCTCCGAAGAAGGCAAAGGCAGTGAAATCGGCTGGCAAGGTTATGGCCACTGTATTTTGGGATGCACTCAGAATATTGCTTATCGATTATCTTCAAAAAGGATCCACAATTACAGGAAAGTATTATCGTGCATTATTGGATCAATTGAATGATGCAATCAAGAAAAAGCGGCCACATTTAAAGAAGAAAAAATTGATCTTTCTTCAAAACAACGCACCGGTTCACACAGCATTAGATACGATGCTAAAATTACGTGAAATACACTTCGAATTGGTTGATCATCCACCTTATTGTCCAGATTTAGCTCCTAATGACTTTTTCCTGTTTCCAAACTTAAAAAAATGGCTCGCAGGAAAAGATTCAGCTCAAACGAAGAAGTGATTACCGAAACTAACACGTATTTTGAGAGGTTCCCGAAATCGTATTATTCAAACAAGTTGGAATATCGTCTTATTAAGTGTGTCGAAGTAAAAGGAGACTATGTTGAGAAATAAATGGTTTTTGAAAAAAAAAAATGTTTTTTTCCTACTTAGGTAGCTTCATTATCAATCCGCCTCGTACATATATGTATATACATGTAAACGAAGAAAAACAACAAAATTATTACATACTTACATTGAAATAAAATAAAAAAGTTAAAATTGAAAAATTTTTGCATTCCTATAGATAATTAGGTAGGTAGGTAGGTAATTAGAGTTGTTAAGAGAAACACAACACATTTCTCACCAAATCATACATTTAAATAAAAAAGAGAAAGACTGTAAGACGTATATTCGTGTTACAAATTCAATAATAACAAAATTTAATAATAAAAAAATATATATCATATAATAAAAATAATTAAAATAAAATTGTTACATTAATTTAAATAATAATAATTAAAATAAAATTGTTACATTAATTTAAATAATAATAATTAAAAAATAATAATAATAAATAAAATTACATTAAAATCCATGTCGCGATCCAAGTCAGGTGGTGGGACGAACCCACGGAACACTTGTGTCAAAGCACATCACAACTTCGATGTGTATAATTAATTAAGTGTGTATATTTGCTTTTGCTGTCCTTTAATTCAATGAAGGTAAATTAATTGAATTAATGTAAAAGCATAGCCAAATAGAGACAGACACATGGAGCAAATATGAGAATTCTTTTTTGGTTTAACATGAGGGTAATAGACGAAGATCATGCTGAACCAACAGGAATCGAGAAAACCGACTTCCCTACATGATCGGACAAGTTACATATCTACATGTGCTTCACCAGTTACGATCACTATTGAAGCGCCTTTCTTCAGTTGCAAGAATATTGCAATAATGATCCGCTGAGTGATTTATCACTAACGAGTGATCTGTTGAAGCAGATCCGTCTATGGTGCGCGACAACAAAAGTTCTTGCCCTTAAGTAAACCCAGCTACGGGTGTTTCGTGTAGTGCAAGCCTTCTGCTCTGCCTAAGTCACTGTGACCACTTAAAATCCAGGAGCAACCAGCTCGAGCGCTGGTTCCTCCTACAATTCATTCCTTGTCTCCCTCTTGCTTGCGTAGGATGCGGATAGGGTAGTTTTATTAATTTGTAGTCTCAATTGAATAATTCGTCTGTACTTATAATCCTCTTTTTCTTTTGCTTTGAATGTAAAATAAATAATGTCAAATAAACGAAAAGAATAATAAAAAGAAGAAGTTGTTCCGCGAATGGTATGTCATCCGAGCCGAACACTCTAGTGTCGGTAATATTACTCTCAATTTGTTAGTAAGTGCGTAATTCGGTATTCCTCCTACAACAAGAGTTTTTTGCTGCCCTCTTGTTTACCCTGGCTGGCTGAGTGTTACCCCAGCTGGAAAACAAAGGCACGCGTTACAAGACTGCGGTTTCGTTTTTCTTCAATTGATAAATTTCCATACAAACATTTGATGTTAATAATTGTGTTTGTATGTGTGTATGTTTATGATAAAATAAAATTCTATTAGTGAATATTTGACAGGAGAATATATATTGTCATTATGGTTTTCTCCAATTGTCGAATTTTATTCATTAGATGATAAGAATAATGTAAAAATACTACAATGAGAGAATTCAATGGATTAATTTGTCAACAACTGGCCCTATTAATACTCTGTGGCAACACTCCAGAATCTTCCTTTATCGTAGTTGAGATTCTTATCTTTCTTTCTCGTTGGCTTGTTTTGGTTATCGCCTATTTCTTTCTGTTGTTACGATATTTGTATGTTATTTTGTTATTTGTGCCATTCACAATTAGTGATGAATAACGAACAATCGATACTCGTTATAATATATTTACAAATTATTTCATTAATCATATTATTTGTATTTCTTTTTTTCTATTTTCGGCACAAAATGGCGTCAACATCTTTTACTTTCAATAACATCCGTCGGCAATTCATCGGCAAAAATACTTAGCCCTCCTTTAGCATCACAATGATGTCTAAGGACATACCATTCAAGATGTTGGGGATGCGAGTCTGCAACAGCAAATATGGAAGGAAGTTAATATGTGAACTAGAAGATCACAATGTGTTCCTCCTAGAGAGTGTCACTGACCTTTCTGAGGAGACGATGAATTACGTAAACGAAACCATCAACCAACTCTTCATCGTGAAGTGTTGATGGGAATAATATATATGATCATATATGAAGCATGATGATATCATAATCGATGATGATGACAACGATGGTGATGAACAGCAATTGAATGCTGTTGCCGATCACATTGATGATAATGAGTATGAAAACGTTGAAGACGTCCAATATGGACAGAGGATGATGGAGGATTAAATATTTGTATGTTTAAAAGTTTTTTATAATGTTTAACTTACTTATGTTTCAAAATTTTTTTTAATGAATTTTTTTAAATTTTATGATTTTTTAATAATTTAATTATTTCAGTCTTTAATTTATTTTTTAAATAAAAAAATGTTTTAATATATTAGGCTACTTTTTTATTGAAGGGAAGACATTTTTTTTATATAAACAAAACAAAAGAAAATAAACAGAAAAATTATAATAAAAAATAAGAAAGAAAATAAAAATAAAAAATGTAAGAAAACAAAAGAAATTCAGTCCTGTATGTGAATACAGTGGCGAACAACTTTTGCACGAGAGGTGGAAGTGGTTTTCGTCCGATTATGCTCATTTGCTAATATGTCAATTCAATAGTAAGATTAGATAGCTTCAGGTAGATAGCTTTATAATTTTGCGCAAGGAAATTTCCTACAAATATTCCACAGTTTAAAACATGCTTATCAATAGAGTTAGTTAATAGAATAAAAGGAAAACAGCTATATTCAATATAATTTTTCTATTTTATTGATGAAATTATTCTTGATTGAATAAAACTGCTATTTCTTTTACAAAAAATTTGTTGTCGTAGCTTTTAACCCCTTGCACATCGATTATTGCAGTTGTGATCATGGTGAGTGTTGTCAATGCTTTGTTTGTATGAAACCAGAGAACTTTTAATACCAGAAACGTCCTACCTTGGCTTTTGAGCTTTTCGCTGATTACAATATCAGGGTCACTTAACAGAGTTGCAGTATACAGAGATGTTGAAGAGAGCAATGCCATGACAGGAGAGCAAATGCTGTAAGTTACCATAGCGAATTAAATTGAAATAAGATCACAAATTAAGTACGGTCAATGTGGATAATTGCAAACAAATTCTTGATTTTTAAAAAATATTGACTTTAATTTTTTTTACTTTTTCATTCCAAATTTAACGAAAAAATTTAAATGGGAATGTGAGAGTATTGCATTTCTTTACTAAGTAAGTAAGTAAGAAGTAATTTTAAAAATGTTGTAACTAAGGTCAATTATATTATGTTTACATTTACCCGAGCTTTATTTTTATTTTCTCAAAATAGTAAACAAAATAGTTTTAGTTTCTATTCAGCATACTTAAAGTTTTGATAGGGTAAATGAACCCAAATAAAAAAAAAAAATGAACCCAAATGCGACTATTTAATACATGATTACGTGATTACAATAGATGATTACAAAAATTTTTATTTTAAAATAAGATATAAATAAAAAATAAATATGTGGCACTTAAAGCCCCAAAGGGCTCATTGGCCAAGCTTCTCTTCTATTACTGTTGTGCGTCTTAAATTTTGGACAGTATTAGAATGGACCTACGTATTTTAGCCGGTTCCGAACGGCAGAACACTTGTGACATCACTTTTTCTAAGCTTTGTCACAGAGTTCTTTTTAGAAGCTTTTTCATGGCAAGTTGTTACTGTCGGAAGAATTGCCAATTGCTTGCCGACAGGTGGGTACCATTCGAAAGAAAAATCTTTTCACCACTGAGCTACGGCACCCATAAAATATATATAAAATATATATAAAAAAAAAATGTATTTAAAAAAAATCTAAAGTCCATATGTTATATACACAACAGAGGTCAAAAGTAGTATTAAGCAATATTGATGATAAGCTTTATATTAGAGAAGATGGAACACATTATGCTTGGGATCAGTACAAACAATTAATAATGTACGAGGGCGAATTGATAAAGAAGCTACCTAAGTACGAAAAAGGCAGAACAAACACAAACACTTCTTTTTTTTTGAAATTGCGTTCTGTCAAATGTCAGCTGTTAAAATTTCACCCAAATTCAACCAACTTTTGTGTTTCTTGATTAAACACTATTATTTGAAAGGGAAAATGGCGAAAGAGACAAAAGAAAAGCTCTATAAACATTACAGTGAGTCTGCTCCGTCAGATTACATGGCAAAATATTGGATTGCTGAATTTAAACGCGGCCGAACAAGCACTGCAACTATACCATCAACAGATAGGCCAAAAGAGGTGGTTACTGAAGAAAATATCAAGAAAATCCTCGATATCGTTATGAATGATCGCCGAGTCAAGTTGCGTGAGATTGTTGAAATGGTAAACATCTCATATGAACGTGTGTTCAACATTTTGCATGAACATTTGAATATGAAAAAGCTATCGGCAAGATGGGTGCAGCTTTTGCTCAGTGTCGAACAAAAACGAGTTCGAGAGACCATTTCACAGCGGTGTTTGGACATGATAAAGCGTAATCCTGTTGATTTTTGGCGTCGATTAATAACTGTTGATGAAACGTGGGTCCACCACTATACACCTGAAACCAAAAATCAATCGATACAATGGGTGGAAGCTGGTGAAAGTGCTCCGAAGAAGGCAAAGGCAGTGAAATCGGCTGGCAAGGTTATGGCCACTGTATTTTGGGATGCACTCAGAATATTGCTTATCGATTATCTTCAAAAAGGATCCACAATTACAGGAAAGTATTATCGTGCATTATTGGATCAATTGAATGATGCAATCAAGAAAAAGCGGCCACATTTAAAGAAGAAAAAATTGACATTTCTTCAAAACAACGCACCGGTTCACACAGCATTAGATACGATGCTAAAATTACGTGAAATACACTTCGAATTGGTTGATCATCCACCTTATTGTCCAGATTTAGCTCCTAATGACTTTTTCCTGTTTCCAAACTTGAAAAAATGGCTCGCAGGAAAAGATTCAGCTCAAACGAAGAAGTGATTACCGAAACTAACACGTATTTTGAGAGGTTCCCGAAATCGTATTATTCAAACAAGTTGGAATATCGTCTTATTAAGTGTGTCGAAGTAAAAGGAGACTATGTTGAGAAATAAATGGTTTTTGAAAAAAAAATGTTTTTTTCCTACTTAGGTAGCTTCATTATCAATCCGCCTCGTACATATATGTATATACATGTAAACGAAGAAAAACAACAAAATTATTACATACTTACATTGAAATAAAATAAAAAAGTTAAAATTGAAAAATTTTTGCATTCCTATAGATAATTAGGTAGGTAGGTAGGTAATTAGAGTTGTTAAGAGAAACACAACACATTTCTCACCAAATCATACATTTAAATAAAAAAGAGAAAGACTGTAAGACGTATATTCGTGTTACAAATTCAATAATAACAAAATTTAATAATAAAAAAATATATATCATATAATAAAAATAATTAAAATAAAATTGTTACATTAATTTAAATAATAATAATTAAAATAAAATTGTTACATTAATTTAAATAATAATAATTAAAAAATAATAATAATAAATAAAATTACATTAAAATCCATGTCGCGATCCAAGTCAGGTGGTGGGACGAACCCACGGAACACTTGTGTCAAAGCACATCACAACTTCGATGTGTATAATTAATTGTGTATATTTGCTTTTGCTGTCCTTTAATTCAATGAAGGTAAATTAATTGAATTAATGTAAAAGCATAGCCAAATAGAGACAGACACATGGAGCAAATATGAGAATTCTTTTTTGGTTTAACATGAGGGTAATAGACGAAGATCATGCTGAACCAACAGGAATCGAGAAAACCGACTTCCCTACATGATCGGACAAGTGACATATCTACATGTGCTTCACCAGTTACGATCACTATTGAAGCGCCTTTCTTCAGTTGCAAGAATATTGCAATAATGATCCGCTGAGTGATTTATCACTAACGAGTGATCTGTTGAAGCAGATCCGTCTATGGTGCGCGACAACAAAAGTTCTTGCCCTTAAGTAAACCCAGCTACGGGTGTTTCGTGTAGTGCAAGCCTTCTGCTCTGCCTAAGTCACTGTGACCACTTAAAATCCAGGAGCAACCAGCTCGAGCGCTGGTTCCTCCTACAATTCATTCGTTGTCTCCCTCTTGCTTGCGTAGGATGCGGATAGGGTAGTTTTATTAATTTGTAGTCTCAATTGAATAATTCGTCTGTACTTATAATCCTCTTTTTCTTTTGCTTTGAATGTAAAATAAATAATGTCAAATAAACGAAAAGAATAATAAAAAGAAGAAGTTGTTCCGCGAATGGTATATCATCCGAGCCGAACACTCTAGTGTCGGTAATATTACTCTCAATTTGTTAGTAAGTGCGTAATTCGGTATTCCTCCTACAACAAGAGTTTTTTGCTGCCCTCTTGTTTACCCTGGCTGGCTGAGTGTTACCCCAGCTGGAAAACAAAGGCACGCGTTACAAGACTGCGGTTTCGTTTTTCTTCAATTGATAAATTTCCATACAAACATTTGATGTTAATAATTGTGTTTGTATGTGTGTATGTTTATGATAAAATAAAATTCTATTAGTGAATATTTGACAGGAGAATATATATTGTCATTATGGTTTTCTCCAATTGTCGAATTTTATTCATTAGATGATAAGAATAATGTAAAAATACTACAATGAGAGAATTCAATGGATTAATTTGTCAACAACTGGCCCTATTAATACTCTGTGGCAACACTCCAGAATCTTCCTTTATCGTAGTTGAGATTCTTATCATTCTTTCTCGTTGGCTTGTTTTGGTTATCGCCTATTTCTTTCTGTTGTTACGATATTTGTATGTTATTTTGTTATTTGTGCCATTCACAATTAGTGATGAATAACGAACAATCGATACTCGTTATAATATATTTACAAATTATTTCATTAATCATATTATTTGTATTTCTTTTTTTCTATTTTCGGCACAAAATGGCGTCAACATCTTTTACTTTCAATAACATCCGTCGGCAATTCATCGGCAAAAATACTTAGCCCTCCTTTAGCATCACAATGATGTCTAAGGACATACCATTCAAGATGTTGGGGATGCGAGTCTGCAACAGCAAATATGGAAGGAAATTAATATGTGAACTAGAAGATCACAATGTGTTCCTCCTAGAGAGCGTCACTGACCTTTCTGAGGAGACGATGAATTACGTAAACGAAACCATCAACCAACTCTTCATCGTAAAGTGTTGATGGGAATAATATATATGATCATATATGAAGCATGATGATATCATAATCGATGATGATGACAACGATGGTGATGAACAGCAATTGAATGCTGTTGCCGATCACATTGATGATAATGAGTATAAAACGTTGAAGACGTCCAATATGGACAGAGGATGATGGAGGATTAAATATTTGTATGTTTAAAAGTTTTTTATAATGTTTAACTTACTTATGTTTCAAAATTTTTTTTAATGAATTTTTTTAAATTTTATGATTTTTAATAATTTAATTATTTCAGTCTTTAATTTATTTTTTAAACAAAAAAATGTTTTAATATATTAGGCTACTTTTTTATTGAAGGAAAGACATTTTTTTATATAAAAAAAATAAAAGAAAATAAACAGAAAAATTATAATAAAAAATAAGAAAGAAAATAAAAATAAAAAATGTAAGAAAACAAAAGAAATTCAGTCCTGTATGTGAATACAGTGGCGAACAACTTTTGCACGAGAGGTGGAAGTGGTTTTCGTCCGATTATGCTCATTTGCTAATATGTCAATTCAATAGTAAGATTAGATAGCTTCAGGTAGATAGCTTTATAATTTTGCGCAAGGAAATTTCCTACAAATATTCCACAGTTTAAAACATGCTTATCAATAGAGTTAGTTAATAGAATAAAAGGAAAACAGCTATATTCAATATAATTTTTCTATTTTATTGATGAAATTATTCTTGATTGAATAAAACTGCTATTTCTTTTACAAAAAATTTGTTGTCGTAGCTTTTAACCCCTTGCACATCGATTATTGCAGTTGTGATCATGGTGAGTGTTGTCAATGCTTTGTTTGTATAAAACCGGAGAACTTTTAATACCAGAAACGTCCTACCTTGGCTTTTGAGCTTTTCGCTGATTACAATATCAGGGTCACTTAACAGAGTTGCAGTATACAGAGATGTTGAAGAGAGCAATGCCATGACCAGGAGAGCAAATGCTGTAAGTTACCATAGCAAATTAAATTGAAATAAGATCACAAATTAAGTACGGTCAAAGTGGATAATTGCAAACAAATTCTTGATTTTTAAAAAATATTGACTTTAATTTTTTTTACTTTTTCATTGCAAATTTAACGAAAAAATTTAAATGGGAATGTGAGAGTATTGCATTTCTTTACTATAAAAGTAAGAAGTAATTTTAAAAATGTTGTAACTAAGGTCAATTATATTATGTTTACATTTACCCGAGCTTTATTTTTATTTTCTCAAAATAGTAAACAAAATAGTTTTAGTTTCTATTCAGCATACTTAAAGTTTTGATAGGGTAAATGAACCCAAATAAAAAAAAAAAAAAAAAAATGAACCCAAATGCGACTATTTAATACTGTGCTGCGAGAAAAAGGCATAAAAACTAGGGTTTACATTTACCCCAAATTCCAGGTTAAAAGGAAAACCATCAAAAAATATCTGCTCTTATAGGATTTATTTATTATTAAAAGTAGAGTTACAAAAGATAATTAAAGAGGAAAACCAGTAATTTGACCAAAGCCATCTTAACCGTGTTACAAACAGCTTTGTCTAACCGGTGAATTTTATCAGTCAAGTAACTGGGTTATCCAAGGAGCTGAATGTTGTTTTTCGTTCTGACACTGACATGGCTGGAATGCCCATCATAGAATAACAAATCAGTTTGACCAGGGAACTGTTGTTCTTCCATCCGTTCTTCGAAGCTCCATTCAAAGTCCCAGATTACGCTTCATCATTTGCCCATCGAGCCTGTACTGCTGCGCCTTTAAAAACAATTAAAGGGGGCAAAGCAAAGCCCTTGATTCACTTCCAGATCCACCAGTAAGCCTACTTAGTGTAACTCCATTTTATCCTATTGCTCTCAGCTTGTTTGGATCACTACAAAATAAACTTTCATCAGCATTAAGTACCAAGCTCGATTTTTATTCGTCTAGCCCATGCTAGCCATGCGTTACAACGTCTTTTAACTTAATTTAAATATCGTATATAATTTCAGGTAATCATGGCAGTGGTTTTTCAGAATATAATTTCGAGGCATTTCAGAAGCTGGAAATTTATTAGACAGCAAAATCTTTCAAAAACCGCATATTTTATACAGAATATACGTTTACATTTACCCCTAAAGCACTGTTTACATTTCCCACAACAAAATTTTTCTGAGGTAAATGTAAACACAGGAAAATAGATAGATTTGTTGTTTATTTCTTAAATATTATGTTTTAACAGTAATACAAATCTAATTCTATAACTAAAATGTATTCCAAAATAGACTTATCTGATAGAAGTTTTGAAACAAATATTTTTTTTCTTGTTGCCTTTCACGAAAAATGCCGGCGACAACTGAAATCACTGTACAGACGCATAACGCACACATATGTGAGGGAACATGCACGTGCCAGTTGTTTTACCGTTATTTCAGATTTGAAAGCTTATAATTGTGTGAAGTATGAGCCGTGTTTACGTTTACCCCTTTTTACATTTACCCACATTGGCCCTACACATTTATATGTGAATTGTAAATAACTGTATAAATGAATTTGTTTAGGAGGGTAGGTATAAGTTTATATATAGATATATATAGGCGTACAAATCGACTTATTTAGAAGTGAGATTGTACTCACTGTACGAAGATTGGCACATCGTGGAAACAGACCGTGTTTCTGCCGATGATGTGGTTGATGTGGGATTGATGTTGCTGCCGCTGTTGTGGGTGATGTGGCTCTGTCTGTTGAACTTATGGTTATTGTTGTTAAGGTGAAGATGATTGTGATGATGATTCTGTTGTTGATACTGCTGCACTGGTTGCCGACGCCGCCGTGTATACGATTTCGATTATTCGTAATGACTGCTGTTTTTGTAATTGAATCAGTCGTTGATCATATTCCGTCTTGTTGTTGTTATTCTACATTGGTTGTAGAGATGTCTGTTGTATTTGTTGCTGACTTTACTGTTGCTTGTGTTGTTGTTGTTGTCGAGCTCCGACTATAGGGTTGTTGGCGTTACTACTGCATCATTCGTTTCTGTCACGGTACTAGCCTGGCAGTGGCATCAGATGCTAAAAACGAACTATTAGAAAATTGACTATTTGATGCGCGATGTACGTCTACAATGAAATGGAATATTAGATAACGATTTTCTGTAATATAGATATTGCAGATACGATTCACAAGTCAAGAAGTCGACCATTCGTCGTCGTCGTCTTCTCGTGGCAACCGTTGTGCAGATGTATAGCTGATAGTGGACGGCTGAGACGTAGATGTAGTAACGAGATATACACGATGTTGATGATATGTGTGTTAGCAAAAGGTTTTATATTCACCAACAAATGTAGAAGCACAAATTCTGAGTAATCGAATATTCGGCTGTTTCTTGTTACACTGAACCGATGCACAATATATAATTTCGGTCATTTGCCCGTAACATCAATGCACAATTATCTTTAAGTCCCGACCATACACTTGTTCGTCACCGTAACACCGTTGAAATTTGTTAACAAAACAGAAATTGATTTTATGATATTTTGCAAGTTCGATTATATCATAAAAGTGATGATACATAAAAAGTTATAAACACTATTTGCACTTTTCTTCTACACGTTACGCCATCGCCTGCTATTGTGAAATCACATTTCCTCAATGTCAATGTACAATTGAACAGTTTACTTAGTTCAAGGTACAGTAGTTTGCAAGATGTTGCTATATCTTTTAAACATATACCACACGGGTGGTCAATCTTCCACCCAAGACCTATTTCACTGACTATAATTCAAACGATATATACACGATTTTGTTATAATTTATATGCATTCGTATGCGCTATACACTTATGTAGATGAAAAATGGTAGTCATTTGAGGGGGGAAAAATGCGTGTTTATAGTTCTTAGAATTCACGGTATATTCACGGTTTAATGTTTATGTTTATAATTACAATATAATTTAGGCTTATTTAAGTAGAATTTATATAAGAAAAAAAAACGTTTTAAATCTAAGTTATTTTAAGAATAATTGCATTTTAGCAAAAGTTTTGTAATGTAAATAATGTTAGAAAAATTGGAAATTTAGCACGCGTTTTATAATTTAATTAATGTTATAAAAAAGGTAATTTAGCACGCGTTTTATAATTTAATTAATGTTATAGTACTTCAACCACGAATGACCGCCTCGTTGCGACTTTACTTCTCGACTGTACTGATTAAGAAAAGAACATTCGATCGTTCAACGGGACTGATTTTTTTGCATATAAAAAACATGTTCCGGTTCAACTATCTCTCCAACTCTCATTTACCATTAATTGTATCAATATCGTTAATGCCTGAATGTTAGATAATGTCATTAAAAGCGCATAGCGACTGAGGACAATGGCATTAACAGATGAGAGGAAGAGAGATAATTAAACGAACCCTGCTGCATCAGCGTCTTGTCACATATCACCATCGATGTGAGGTGAGGCAACACATATCGTGTGTATCTTGCGTACGGTTTCTCGCGCTTCGCACGCATCAATGGTGCTAAGTGACAAAACGTAGCTGCTGCTACAATATGTAATATTTTAATATTTTATGAGGATATGTAATATTTTATGAGGAATTTTTACTAGTATTCAATATATAGGAATATACTTATGGAGTAAATGTAGGTATACTCCATTCATGCAATGCATATATTTATAAATATATGCACTTACTATATACGAGTATAAGGTGTTTAACAAATATGATTATTTTCAAAATATTTAATTTTATAAATTTTGAGTAATTCTGACCAAGAAGGCATTGTTTTATTGAAGCTCCTCATGCCTGGAACCAGGCAAACAGAAATATCAGTCAGTATTATCACTTGTTGAAATTCAATGTAAGGGGACAGAAAAGTAGTATGTAAATACATTGTTGTTGCTCCTTTTAGTAATTTCATTCCTTTCTTTGCCTTTGTCTTTTGTCTGTGAGTATGCAATATCATGTTCTCTAGAAGCGACGTCTAGTGAGTTAATATATCGGTCAACGTTTAGACGTTCTTTCAATTTTTTTCCCGGACAATATATATCCAGGTAAATGTAGCTCGATTGGTAAAAAGTTTATATTGTTATTAAGTAGTCCACGTCCACTAACTGATTGTTTGTAACTAATTCGTTTTGAATATTTAACAACTATTATATTAATTTTGTAATCATATGTATAAAAACGACAACGTTTATTGATTGATTGAAAAATAGAAATTTATCTTTACAGCTTACAGTGGCTCACAGCTTATTTCGTACAGTGTATATATTTTTATGTAAATGGCTGTAACATCGAAACTAAAAAACTTATCGATAAGTTTTGAATGTAGATGTCTGTGTATGTGTTTAGTAAACCTAATAAGAAAACGGGGAACCCCAAAAATTGTTCTTTTTGTCATGCAAGAGAGAAAAACTATTGATCAGCTGATTTTCAGCTCACATCTTATTTCGTACACAAACTTCAATGTAGGTAAGTTTCATTCTGCCGCGCAGTTACAAAGTTTTTTTGAATTGTATGAGTTTTTGGACCTTTTTAACTATTATAACAATTTTTATTATTATTATTTTAAATAGTTAAAGTGCTGTAAATTAAACATTTAGCTTTATGGGTCATCGTACAACGATGGAACAGCGTAAACTGGTAATTAACCATTTTAGGAAAGGTCAGAGTGTGCAAAAAATTGCTGAAATGACAAATTTAAGTGCCTCAACTGTCCAATACATCATTCAACGCTTCGTTCGCGAAAATCGGTTGGAGAACAAGGGCAGAGAAGCACCTAATAAGATTTTCAACGCATCAGACGAGCGTTATATTGTACGAAAAATTAAGAAAAATCCAAAGTTATCCGCTCCGAAATTGGCTGCAGAGGTTCAGCGTGAAATAGGAAAATCATCCAGTGCTGAAACTGTCCGACGTGTGCTGCGCAATCATGACTTGAACGGTCGAGTAGCCCGAAAGAAACCATTCATTTCGAAAATGAATATACAACGCCGACTTGACTTCGCCAAAGAGCATATTATTAATACTCCTGCGTTCTGGAATACCGTTATTTTCGCGGATGAGTCTAAGTTTAATATTTTTGGCTCGGACGGAATGTCATATGTTTGGCGTAAAGCGAATACCGAGCTAAACAAGGAGAACCTTAAGCCCACAGTGAAGCATGGTGGCGGTAGCGTGATGGTTTGGGCCTGTATGTCAGCAGCCGGAGTAGGTGAATTGGTTTTTATTGAGGGAACAATGGACAAAATGAAGTACCTCGAGATTCTGAAAAACAATTTACTTCAAAGTGCAGACAAACTGGGTTTGCGGGAAGAATTTCGGTACTACCAAGATAATGACCCAAAACATAAATCTGGGATTTGCAATCTTGGCTTATTTGGAACTGCCCACACTTGATGTCTCCACCACCACAGTCATCTGACATGAATGTGATTGAAAATCTTTGGTCTATTTTGGACAATAAAATAAGAACACACAAGATTTCTAATAAGCAAGACCTAAAGAAGGTACTAATGGAGGAATGGAAAAAAATCACACCAGACATCACTCAAAAATTGGTGGATTCAATGCCAAATAGACTCCAGGCTGTCATTAACGCTAAGGGATGTCATACTAAATATTAAAATCAACTTACTTTGTTTTTAGTTTGAACTTAAAGAGACTGTACGAAATAAGCTGTGACATGAATTTTCCTATTTTTTTCTTATTTTATTTTTTTATAGTGTCAAACACTAAAATTTTGAAAAAGTAAATTTTGGAAAATAAAAAACAAACCTTCCTTTCAAAAATGGCATTTATATTTTGTTCAAATTTTTGCTATATTAGGAATTACGACTGCAGCAATTTTTAAACTGTCACTGTACGAAATAAGCTGGGAGCCACTGTATATATTTAAATGTTATAAAACAAGTGTTGTCATAACAGTTATAGTGATTGTTGTGAAGATGCGTAAGGCAACAAAAAAATATTGTTGTAAAATATCTTGTCTTTAAAGTAACAGGAAATTCTGGAAATCAAATTAGACATAGTTCATTGTTACCAAACACTAAAAGAGCATTAATAGTTGGACCTTCAAATTGTGGAAAGACCAACCCATTTAATGGGATTTTATACATTCTCTGAAAATGATAATGTGTTTGTTGAGAGCAGCATTGAAAGAGTCACTCAATAATTTGAGATATTCTTATTTGCTTGTCTCTTCTTTATTCAGCCTAAATATGTGTTTGGCATTCCGTTTTAGTACACTCATTTGTTATGCACTAGAAGCCTTTGAAGGCATCATGCAGACTTTGTACAGTTTATATTAGTTAGTATTCTTTTGATCATCGTTGAATAAAGAATTATTTAAAGTCAAACAAAAGAGTTTAGACTACATCATTGGTGACCCCGACGTGATCACACGTTGTGATACGTCATACAAAAACAAAATTTCGTTACAACATACAAGTATATTGTCTTGTTCGTTTTTTGTTGTTTCGTGATAACCGTTGCATACACGGTCGACAGACTACGTGAGATTCACTTTTCTGCATTGATTTTTTTACCGTTCGTTGCGAACACGCCAGTGAACAGTTATCGTTGAACAATTATCTTGTGTGCACTCCACGTACAGTCACAAGTATAAAATTAAAAATATAAGCATGTCTACGCATGAACATACGACTTTGGATGATGTACCTCAAACACCGCCGTTGTTCTCAAAGAGGAAATGTGCTGCCATATTTCGTCAGTTATTCACCATTCAACAACAATTGACGAGTGAAGCACTTCAAGCCATGTATCAGATTGAGTTATCCATGCGCATCGAACTTTTGGATCGCATTATGCACAACTTTGAAGCTGCTCAATCTCGCTTGGAAGAGGAAGATCCAGACGAATTGGATGGTAGCGCTAGAGAAGAATTCTTATCAGCCTACGTCTCTGTAAAAACAGCCGTTGCGCGAGAATTAAAATTACACCATATGGAGCCACATACTCATTCATCTACAACAGTTTTTCCTCAAAACGATTCGCATTCTGTTGTGGTTCTAAAGCAACCCAAATCGCGCTCACCGCAAGTGCAACTGCCCTCATTTGGAGGCGCCTACACTGAATGGCCAAATTTTTATTCTATGTTCCAGACTGTTATTGATAACGAGCCTGAGCTGACAAAAATAGAAAAATTCCACCATCTGCGCTCGTGTCTAAAGGATAGTGCTTTAGACAATATTCGTTCACTAGAGATTCGTGAATGCAATTATGTCTAAAGGATAGTGCTTTAGACACTATTCGTTCACTAGAGATTCGTGAATGCAATTATGACAAAGCATTAGATTTGATTAAAGCCAGGTTCGATAATAAATGTCTTATCTTCCAGGCGCATATTCGAGAGCTATTTGATTTGAAGGGAGCTGAAGCCAATGAAGTTTCCACTCTCCGTCAGCTCATTGACAAATTTATTTCGCATATTCGTGCATTGCAAAGTCTAGGCAGCAAGGAGCAACTCGCCGATTGTCTGCTGATACATATCATATCTCAAAAACTTGACAGTTTTACTCAAACGACGTGGGAGGAAAAGGCCGTATGCAATCTAATACCGACGTGGGAAGACATGTCCAAATTTCTGGAAAGGAGGTGCCAAACTATGGAAAACGTCGCATATGTTACGGTAAACAAAACACCTAACACTCAGGTGAGCAAATCGTATAACAAAAAGTCATTTGTTGTTTCCAAAGTTTCACACAAGACATGTACATTCTGTAAAAGTGGTGATCATTTGATATACACTTGTTCTTCATTTGCTAATCTTGTACCGAACCTGCGTTGGAAAGAAGCAAAAAAGGCAGGACTTTGTTTAAATTGCTTGAAGCAAGGTCACCATAGTCAGCAGTGCAAATCATCACATTGTCGTCGCTGCGCATCTTTGCATCACACCCTGTTACATTTTGATTCTGCGCAGCACACGCCTAGCATTCCTTCAACGACTGAAAACACTTCTTCTGCCGCACCCGCAACGTCACTTGAAGCCATGAATTCCGCTTCGTTGGAAATCAACCATACACATGAAACCGAGTGTGTTCTTCTCGCAACTGCAGTTGTAATGGTGAAGGAGAGCGTAGGCTCTTCTGTTCCATGCCGGGTAATTTTGGACTCCGCTTCACAGCTGAACTTCATTACAACCAGACTTGTAAATCAATTAGGATTGAAAACATCAATTTTTCCTGCAGCCATTTCAGGCAAAGGCAATTTAGGTATTAAGGTTAACAGCTGCGTAAGCATTACCATAAAATCGTTGCATAATAATTACACAACAAGCATCATGTCAGCAGTAGTTCCAACGATTACTGATTACCAACCTAATCATTCCTTTAACACATCGCATTGGGACATACCATTAAACATAAAGCTAGCCGATCCAGCCTGTTATAAATCTCAGCGTGTAGATATTTTGATTGGCGCTGGCATATTTTTTGACCTATTATGCGTGGGCCAGATTCGTTTGAAACAAATCCCATATATCTTACAAAAGACTCGGCTTGGTTGGGTCGTTTCTAGTGGGCAGCACAAACCTTCAATATCATCCACTCTTACAACGACAACTGCGATTTCAGAGAGAGATGAATACAGGCATTCTTTAGACGAAATTGTTCGTGCATTCTGGGAGGTAGACAGCAGCCTCGACTCAACCGTAAAGACAACGAAGGAAGAGCTAGACTGTGAAGAGCAATTCAAGCTCAATTTTCGACGGTTGCCTACTGGAGAATATTCGGTTCGTCTCCCAACAAAACTCAGTATTGATTTGCTTGGTGACTCATACAATCAAGCACTGCAACGATTTTTAATGTTAGAACGTCGGCTTCTTCGCAACGGTGAGGTGAAAGCACAGTATACAGCATTCATGAAAGAATACGCAGAACTTAGACACATGACCTTAATCAAAGAAGCGCCACGTAATACAAAAATGTACTACTTACCCCACCATTGTGTTTTTAAAAATGACAGCACAACAACAAAGCTTCGTGTCGTATTCGATGGCTCGGCTACTACTTCGTCAGGTTATTCTCTCAACGAGGTTCTGATGGCAGGACCAACCATTCAGGCGAAGCTAACAGAAATTCTCATTCGTTTTCGTTCACATGCAATTGCGCTAACTGGGGACATTTGCAAAATGTACCGATGCGTTCGTGTTACAACACCTGATGATTACTTACAATGTGTGCTATGGAGAGATGATCCGCACGCAAACGTTCAAATGTATAAGCTTGAAACAGTGACATACGGAACGAAGCCAGCATCCTTCTTGGCAATCCGTGCAATGCACCAACTAGCTGATGATGAGAGCAAGTCGTATCCTCATGGGTCGCAGATTATTTTGCGTGACTTTTATGTTGATGATATGATCACTGGGGCTGACACCGTCAATAAAGCAATTGAAATAATGAATCAAACTTCAAAATTATTGGCCAAAGGGGGCTTTAAGATTCGAAAATGGTGCTCGAATCATTCAAATGTACTTTCTCATATTCCTCTTGATGATAAAGAGAAATTTTTAAAGTTTGATGATGGGAGTAACATAACGAAGGCGCTTGGGCTTTCATGGAATCCTGAAACAGACACATTTTTGTTCTCGTTCGCATTGCAGAAATCTGTTTCAAAAATAACAAAGCGAACTGTTCTTTCCACCATAGCACGCTTTTATGATCCACTTGGGCTGATCGGGCCAATAGTATGCAAGGCAAAAATATTTCTGCAACGCTTATGGATGGAGAAGATCGACTGGGATGAGAGCCTGTCAATGTCTCATCACGATAAATGGAAAAAGTTGTATTGTGAAATTGATGTCATAAAGCACTTAAAGTTTCAGCGCTTCGTTTCAATGCCAAACGCTTCCATCGAAGTGCACGCCTTTTGCGACGCCAGTCTTTCAGCTTATGGAGTTTGTGTTTATATTTTTGCGCGTAGCAACCAAAAATCTCGCGTTACTCTCTTATGCTCTAAATCGCGCGTCGCGCCACTTAAAACACTAACAATACCAAAATTGGAACTTTGTGCTGCAGCATTACTTGCACAAGTAGTTCACACAGTCGCTGGCCTCGACGTTTATAACTGCCCTTTTTACTGTTGGTCCGATTCTAGTATAGTGTTGTCATGGATAAAGGAGGAACCGTCAAAATTCAACATTTTCGTTGCAAATCGTGTCATCAGATTCAACTATTAACAAAAGGTATGGAATGGCGTTATGTACCGACAGCATCAAATCCCGCCGATATACTATCACGTGGTGCTTCGCCCACAGAACTGCTGAATTCTTCATTATGGCAGCATGGTCCATCATTTCTTCTTTCGTTGGATCAATGGCCAAGCGCTTGCGATCAAATACGCCAGCTACCCGAAACACGTACAACCACATTATTTTCTGCGCCCAAGATTGTCGACACATCGGTTACCAGCAAATATATCAATTCTTTCCCAACAATGCAACGTATTTACGGCTATATTTACAAGTTTATAAAAAAAGATCGCTCCGACACCTTGACTACTTCTCACATTCAATATGGAACCTTTTATTTACTGCGAATGATCCAGATGGTGCATTTCTCTACAGAATATGGTGCATTACAGAAGAAAACTCCAATCAGTTCGTACAGTGTACTCTTTTCATTATCGCCCTTTCTAGACGAATTCGGCTTGCTACGTGTAGGAGGTCGTCTCAAAAATACAACTTTGGATTTTTCATCGCGCCATCCTATCTTATTGCCTAAGCATCATCCGCTTACTGTTTCTATAATCAATTACTTTCACAAGAAATACTTACACTCTGGCCCACAGGCGCTTCTAGCCTCAATTCGCCTTCAGTATTGGCCAATAGGGGGTCGCAAGACAGTAGTCAGCGTTGTCAACAAATGCATTACATGTTTCCGCTCAAAACCAAAATTAATGGAACACATTATGGCTGACCTGCCAAAGGAAAGAGTTCAGTCAGGCCGTACATTTCAAACAACGGGCGTCGATTTCTGCGGTCCTTTTTTTTATAGCTCAGAAGTTCGGAACAGAGCACCAATAAAATGCTATGTATGTTTGTTCATTTGCTTTGCAACCAAAGATGTGCATCTAGAGTTAGTTAAAGATTTAACAACCGCTGCGTTTCTAGCTGCATTGCAACGATTTGTGAGTCTACGAGGAAGACCGAAAACTTTGTGGTCAGATAATGCGATCAATTTTGTAGGCGCCAAGAATGAACTGGCCGAGCTAAGAAAGCTATTTTTAAATCGCGAGCATCAACACGTGGTTCATAAACAATGTTTAGAGGATGGAATCGCATGGAAATTTATTCCACCCAGGTCTCCACATTTCGGCGGTCTGTGGGAGGCAGCCATCAAGACCGCAAAATATCATTTTTATCGAGTTGTGGGGTCCTCAATATTAAATTACGACGAACTACGCACTCTAATTTGAAAAATTTCAGCAATCATTAACTCACGTCCATTAATCCCTCTTACAGAACACCAAGATGATCTGGCCGTTCTAACACCAGCACACTTTTGAATTGGTGGTCAATTTACAGCGATCGTTGAGCCTGATATTACCGACTTAAACGTCAATCGAATCGGCCGTTGGCAACGCATATCACGGATGCAGCAAATGTTTTGGAAAAAGTGGTCTTCAGAATATCTAACACAGCTACAGCAGTGTTCCAAGTGGCGCGCCTCTAAACAACCTCTATCCATTGGATCGATCGTTCTCATCAAAGACGAAAATTTGCCACCTCTTCGATGGCCACTAGCAAGAGTAGTTGATACAATTCCTGGTTCGGACGGAGTTGCAAGAGTCGCAATACTACGGACAAGTGCAGGTGCTACCAGGAGAGCCATTGCTAAGCTATGCCTCCTACCACTGGATGATTCTCTTGAAAGCACGAGCTTTCAACGGGAGGAGGATGTTGAGAGCAGCATTGAAAGAGTCACTCAATAATTTGAGATATTCTTATTTGCTTGTCTCTTCTTTATTCAGCCTAAATATGTGTTTGGCATTCCGTTTTAGTACACTCATTTGTTATGCACTCGAAGCCTTTGAAGGCATCATGCAGACTTTGTACAGTTTATATTAGTTAGTATTCTTTTGATCATCGTTGAATAAAGAATTATTTAAAGTCAAACAAAAGAGTTTAGACTACATCAGTGTTAATAATTCAATAACAATATTTAATGATCTCGCTTGTGAGAAACAAAATAATGTAAGATCATATTTCTGCATGGGTCGTTATTGGAACATAGATAGTTTTTATTTATGTCAAACATATACACGAATAGCCAAACATTTAATACGTGATAAGGCTAACATAATTATTATGAGTAAACAAGATGGATTAAATATGAAGTTTATATACAATGTGGGTGCAGATGTGAGCTTTGATAAGTTTATAGAAATGTGTGGAGAATGTTGGAAGGATAAATATGGATTTCTTGTGATAAGCACAAATACTTTTTTTAATGGTGGTAGATATCGAAAAGGATTTAATGTTTTTATTCATCTATAAAAGTTCAACTATTTGACAATCAGCTTTAGTACATCAGATTGAATTGATCTGACCTGATCTGATACTAGCAGACCTGATCTAACCTGATCATAAAATATGAATGAACAAGTAATGAGAAATATTATACAGAGCAGAAAGAACCTCAAGCGAAATTCACTTCGTTAAAATTAGGAGAATTAAATGCACTGAATAATCTGGAGAAAACTTTTTCACCTATAACAAAACCATTAAAACAACTAGTTCGAGTACCAAAAGAAATAAAGTAAATAAGAAGGGTAAAAATAAAATGGAGATCGCTAATAAGGATGAAGTTGTACTTACTTACTTACTTATGTGGCCATAACAACCGAATATCGATTTAGGCCGAAAATAACATGCTTCGCCAGCCATCTCTGTTCTTCGCTAGCTGGCGCCAGTTAGAAATTCCAAGCGTCGTCAGGTTCTCCAGTACTTAGTCTTTCCACCGGAGGTTTGGTCTTCCTCTTCTGCATCGTCCTCCAGCGGGCTCCGAATATAACACCTTCTTAGCTGGAGCGTGTTCTTCCATTCGCTCGACATGACCTAGCCAGCGCAGCCGCTGGATTTTGATGCGCTTTACTATGTCAATATCGGCATATAGCTCGTACAGCTCATGGTTGTACCTTATTCGGTACTCGCCACCAACGCAAATAGGTCCAAAGATCCTGCGTAGGACCTTTCTCTCGAAAACTCCAAGCATTCGCTCATCCGAGATGGAAATTGTCCAGGCTTCAGCGCCATATGTTAGGACAGGCATGATGAGAGACTTGTAGAGTGTAGTTTTCGTTCTTCGAGAGAGGGCTCGACTTTTCAATTGTTTATTCAGCCCAAAGTAACACCTGTTAGCAAGAGTTATCCTACGCATGATCTCCAAGCTGACGTCATTACTGCTGTTAATGCTGGTTCCAAGATAGACAAAGTCCCTTACTACTTCAAAAGCGTAGTTGTCAACAGTGACGTGCTGTCCAAGATGCCGGGACTCTTTGTTTGTTGACACTAGATACTTCGTCTTGCCCTCGTTCACCGTGAGACCCATCCGACGCGACTCTCTTTCCAACTCTGAGAATGCTGCACTGACTGCTCGCGTGTTCATGCCGATTATGTCAATATCGTCGGCATACGCTAACAGCATGACACTTTTGTTGAAGATAGTGCCATTATGTCGTAGATCAGCAGCTCGTATTATTTTCTCCATAATAAGATTGAAGAAGTCGCACGATAACGAATCACCTTGTCTGAAACCCCGTTCGGTATTAAACGGTGCGGAGAGGTCCTTCCCAATTTTCACTGCACAACGAGAGTTATGCAGTGTCATTCTACAAAGTCGAATGAGCTTTGCAGGAATACCGAACTCAGACATTGTTGCGTAGAGGTAATCCCTTACCGGACTGTCGAAAGCGGCTTTATAATCAACAAATAGGTGGTGTGTGTCGATCTGTTTTTCTTGGGTCTTCTCCAGGATTTGGCGCAGTGTGAAAATCTGGTCAATGGTGGATTTACCAGGTCTGAAGCCACACTGATAAGGTCCAATCAGGTTGCTGAGCATAGGCTTCAACCTTTCACACAGTACGCTCGATAGAACCTTGTATGCGATGCTCAGGAGACTTATTCCACGGTAGTTGGCGCAAATTGTGGGGTCTCCTTTTTTATGTACAGGACAGAGAACACTGAGCCTCCAATCATCAGGCATGCTTTCATCCGACCATATTCTGCTTATGAGCTGGTGCATGCGGGTGAGCAGCTCATCGCCTCCGGTCTTAAACAACTCGGCAGGCAGGCCATCAGCACCTGCAGCTTTGTTGTTCTTCAGCCTTAAAATGGCCGTTTCAACCTCGTCATAGTCGGGTGGTGGAACATCAACACCATCATCTGTAATTTGGGTTATCGGGCAATCTCCTCCACTGGCGGAATTGTTCGTAGCATCGCCATTCAGTAACGTGGAGAAGTGTTCCCTCCATAGGCTCAGTACACTCTGGACATCTGTAACCAGATTCCAATTTCCATCACGACAAGAAGAGGCTCCGGGATTTAAACCTCCACTTAGGCGCTTGATCTTTTCGAAGAATTTTCGAGTCTCATTCTTGTCGGTACACATCTCTATCTCCTCACACTCACGTCTTTCCAACTCCCTCTTCTTGCGCCTGAAAAGACGTCTCTCTGCACTCCTTTTCTCTCTATACCGCTCCTTAACAGCCCGCGTTGCGCCCGCACGCAGGGTTCTTCTGTAGGCGGCGTCTTTCTCTGCGGTAGCGTCGCGACACTCCTGATCATACCACTCATTCCTCAGAGGCCGATAGTAACCGATTACCTCCTCGGCAGCAGTAGTCATGGAGTGGGATATATGTGTCCACTGTGCGCATGTATCATCAAGTTGGGGAGTGTTCTGCATAAGCAGATCCGATAGTCGAGTGGAAAATGCATCTGCTGTCTCTGGTGATCGCAGCTTACTGACGTCGAGCTTTCTCTGTGTGGGACTTCTCTTGTTATTTGCGACACATAGGCGTGTGCGCACCTTAGCTGCAACAAGGTAGTGATCCGAGTCGATGTTGGCACCACGGATCGATTTCACGTCCATCACACTGGAAGCATGCCTTCCGTCAATCACCACATGATCAATTTGGTTTCTTGTACGATGATCTGGAGACAGCCATGTCGCTTTGTGGATGTCGAGATGCTGGAATCTGGTACCACCAATTACCATGTTTGGTGCTGCGGCGAAGTCGATCAGCCTCATTCCGTTATCGGAGGTGTTCTGGTGGAGGCTGAATTTTCCGACAGTTGGACCAAAGGTACCTTCCTTGCCCACCCTGGCATTAAAGTCGCCAAGCACGATTTTGATATCGTGGCGGGGGCAGCGGTCATAAGCTTCTTCGAGGCGCTGAAAGAAGCTCTCCTTGGTCACATTGTCCTTCTCATCCGTCGGAGCGTGGGCACATATAAGGCTGATGTTGAAAAATGTTGCCTTGATGCGGATTGTGGCCAGCCGTTCGTTCACAGGCGTGAACTGTGAGACAAGATGTCGTAGTCTCTTGCTGACCAAAAATCCACATCCTAATTCGTGCCTTTCAGCATGGCAACTGTAGTAGATGTCACAGGACGCTCTTTTGGAGCAGCCCTGTCCTGTCCATCGCATTTCCTGGAGAGCGGTGATGTCAGCTCTGTATTTTTCGAGGACATCAACCAGCTGGATAGAGGCACACTCCCTATAAAGGGACCGGACATTCCAGGTGTATATCCGTAAATCATTGTCCTTTTTTCGTTTGCGGGGGTCATCAACAAAAGTGGTAGTCCTTATCCGAGGCATTTTAGTTTTTTTCATTGGGGGGGTTTTTTATGTGGCGGGTCCCAAACCCAACGCACAACCTCTAACCGAGGACATTTTCGCCACTCACTTCAGCCGCCTCCCAGCGGGTGCCAGGAAGACGTTGCCCGGTGGTCGCCACATGGAGGGCGCCCATTAATAATAATGAAAGCGCCGTCACATTGTAAGCAGAGCAAGCTATATGACTACCTCTCATTAACAAATAAAGGTATCATCACATAGCGCTCAGATCAAACTACATGACAGCCAGTGAGTTGACTTGCGATGAGTTCAACAAGGATGGCGCTAGCCCCACCCAGTTGAGGCAGTTAGACACGTTACCTTGCGAAAACACCACCAGACCACCAGAAATGTACAGAAATGTGAAAAAATGGATTCTAACACACCAATAACAAAAGGTAAACCAACAACTCCTACAAGCTATTCTTTTGATGATGATAACGATGTCAACTATGAAACGAGTAGAGATCAATATGATACTCGACATAGCGATCAATCAACATTAAAATCAGAGTTAACAATTTTAAATCAAGATAAAAAAATTGGATAAGTTGTATGGCCCTCACAAGGATCCAAAAGGAAACTGGAAATTTGCTGATTCTACTTTAGAGTTAAAAAATGATCAAATAAAAATTGGTGATGACACTTGGCCACTAACAACGGTGTTGTTTGATTTATTATTCCTTAAACATCCAACAAATATACTAAGTATGAATTAGAGATTTACAATGATATCGTGACCACAACGAATGCTCACAAACGAAATTTTGATATCAAAGGAACTAGAATGTGATAGAGATAAATCTGATTCAATATCATTTCCATGTAGAGGTGAAGGTTTAATGACACTAAATAGTAATAAAACCAATTCTATTTATTGGGATGATCCCAATGAAATTGTTGATCGTTTACGACTTTTAATTTCATCACAATCAACTGGACACAATAATCACAATAATGAAATTGTATCAATTATCGAAGAGTTGAAAGAAGCGAATAGTATTATTTGAAAGAATGAGTGCTGATAAATTTGGACGCTATTCAAATAGCTCCAAAAGAATATTTAATGTTGTCAAGAAGGCTATAACTGATAACAGTTTTATACTGGATGCTGTTAAAAATATAAACATTAAATACATATAAACGTGTTAGAAAGGTAGGAAACCCCATTGATGAAATTGATGTTTCAACAAAAGTTTTTGTAGTATATCTGTTGAATGATCGTTTAAATTATGTAAAAACCTCTTTGATATCATCGTTGAACGAGCGTTTCAAATATATGGTAGAGGACTTGGATATAATATATGTACGCTTTAAAACTATTTAAAAATATATTGATGAAAATATTCAAGAGCATATGAAGTACGTTTATGATCACTTAAACATATATAACTAGAATTTAACTTAGTCAGGCGATGAGAAAAATCAGAAGAACAATAGCGATACCAACGATCACATTGCTTTAACAAGGATAATACCGAACACTGAGAAAATTAAACAATATTAAAAAAACGGTAAAAGAGAACTTGTTACAGAGTTACTCAAACAAGCTCAAAGAAATTTTTCACGTAGAAAAATTATACAAAAGGTATTGATGATCTTTGGCAAGCTGATCTTGTTGAAATGGGAACTTACTCCACATACAACAAAGGTTTTCGGATCATAGATCTTATAAATGGATTGATATTTATCAAGTATTAATTGATGAGTACAATAATAAAATTCATCGCATTCAGTGTCGCAAAGTGTCTTCATTAAACGAGGAAAGAATACTTAAAAGAGCTTACAATAGTTTGAAAACTGTCAACAAACCAAAATTTCACTTTAACGATTCTGTATTCATAAATAGATACAAACAAGTTTTTGAGAAAGGCTATACACCAAATTGGACAACGGAAGTATTCAAAATACATCGGATTCAGAATACAAAACTGCCATTATATATATTGAAGTATTATCAAGTGTACCGTAAGCTCAGTGGTTAGTGCCTTGGCCTTCTGATCTGTAAGTCGTGGGTTCAATTCCTGGCTGAAGCATAATAAATTTGATATGGAAAAGATTTTTCCTTGGAACGGTACCCACCTGTCGGCAAGCAATTGGCAATTCTTTCGGAAGTAACAATTTGCCAAGGAAAAACTTTTAAGAAAACTCTGTGACAAAGCTAAAAAAGTGTTGTCACAAGAGTTCTGCCATTCGGAACCGGCTAAAATACTCGTAAGTAAGTCCCTTCTAATACTGTCCTAAATTTAACGCGCACAACGGAACAATAGAACAGAAGCTCGGCCAATGAGTCCTTCGGAGCTTATAGATGCCATATTTTTTTTATTATCAAAATATAATTAAGGGACGATTTTATGAATACGAACAATTGAAAACCAATCATTCGGATATGTGTTAGAATATAAAGGGTTATCCATTTTGCGGTTTCAAAAGTAAATGTAAATAAAACACATATAAAATATTTTTTATCATGATATTTCTTTTTTATTATAAAGCTTGAACGTTGACATTATGTGTGAAATACTACATCATTTAAATGACCACCACGCGAATTGTTGCAAGCATCGATTCTTTTGAGGTAATTTTCGACCACTTTTTGACACATATTGGGCGGTATCTCAGCCATAACGTGACGAATGTTGGTTTTTAGGTGCTTAAGAGTTAAAGGTTTATCTGCATAAACACGGTCTTTCGCGTAGCCCCACAAAAAAAAAAGTCAAGCGGTGTCAAATCGCATGATCTTGGTGGCCACTTGATATCGCCAGGACGAGAAATTACGCGGCCAGAAAATTTCTCTTGCAATACAGCCATATTCGCTCGAGTTGTGTGGCATGTGGCACCGTCTTGTTGAAACCACATATTCTCTAAGTCGTATTCTTCAATAGCAGGCAAAAAAAGTCGGTTATCATATGACCAAAACGCTCCGAATTGACGGTGACAGTCGTTCCATCGTCGTTTTCGAAGAAGTAAGGTCCAATCACACCTCCGGAGCGCACCAAGCAGTGACTTTTTGTGGATGTAGTGGCCTCTCTTCAATTACTTGAGGATTCTCAGAACCCCAAATACGACAATTTGTTTGTTAACATACCCACCGAGTGAGAAATGTGCTTCGTCGCTGAAGAAAATTTTGTTCGAAAAATCGCCGTCCACCGCCTGTTGTCCAAGCACCCATTCGACGTATCTACGACGTTGTGAATGGTCAGCTGGCTTCAGTTGTTGTGTGAGCTGGATTTTATATGGATGTAGGTGTAGATCCAAATGCAAAATACGCCATAATGTGCCGTAAGACAGTCCTTATTCCTGAGAACGACGAGGAATCGACACATTCGGGTCTTCGGCAACACTTTCACTTACAGCAGCGATATTTTCGGTGGTACGAGCGAAACGATGATGCACAGGCCTTACAATATCTATAACCGATTCAGTCTCTTCATATTTCTTCACAATTTTGCCAATTGCTTGCGTAGTTGGACGATTATGTAAACCATAATCTCCTCTTAAAGCACGATATGTGGCTGTAGCAGAATCACCATTTTTGTAGTAGGTTTTTACAATTTTAATGCGTTGTGCGATAGTTAAGCGATCCATTTTCGCAAATGTCAGACTTTGAACTGAAAAAGAAAGAAATTGTTTTAACAACTCAGTTTATAAGATGTCGAATTCTAGCCCTATACTTTTGAAACCGCGAAATGGATAACCCTTTATAATAATTCTAGAAATTACCTTTACAGGCACTTAACAAGTTTTAATATTTAATTTTAATATTAATTTCATGTTATTACTACTGTCGTGCATATTCAGAAGTAAAGGAACAAGGCATAAAGGGGAAGAAATTAACAAAAAAGAACACCACGATTTTGGCAGTCCTTTATCATGATGGTAGCATTGCGTGGTGTAATAACTAAGGTAAAGCAATCGTAAAAGATTTCTCTAGGCTGTGCCATAAAATGTACCATGATGCTACCATTGTATCTTAATAGGGAGCATTTATCTATAATCGCAAGCAAAAAATACATGCATAATCCAGAAAGCAATTGCAACATTTTGCCGAAAATTTCTCAAAAACAATTGAAATTTTCAGTGTAAATTTTCTGATGATTTCTATACCATTTTTATAATACCTGAGAAGTATATCGCATCAGGTTGTAAAACACCTTGTGAGAAACCTAATGATTGTCTAATGCTCCTCTCCATATCGAAGTAAATAGCCTCACGACTAGTGGATATTTCCGCTTGCAATGTGTTATTTGCTTTTATTTTAATATGTGTTATTTTTTTGTTTAATATGTGTATCATCATTAGTTTTTATTATATCATAATCTTCAGCTACTAAATTTGCAATATCATCCAATTTATAGGAAGCAATTGGAATTGTTGTCTTCATCAACACTTGGTATTGAATGATACGTGAGATGATCAACTAAAGCACATCTATAATCTTGTTTTAATGGAATCGGTGGAAAAAAAATTTGTTGTTAGAATTGACGAATTACCAGTTAAAGTAATCGTTATAGACATTTTGACTGATTGTGATAGACTAATAATAATTACAATGATTTTGTTGTTTTGAAATGTTTTATTGTATTTAATAACAATTTTTATTTATGTAAAGAAATTAATATTTGTTATAATATTTGGCTTTTACTGATCCAAGAATCATGTTGATTTGAAAACCCTAACCATTTAACAAAAGCTTTTTCACCTTTAACTTTTAACATATTTTCTATTAAACACATATCCGAATGATTGGTTTTCAATAGTTCGTATTATAAAATCGTCCCTTATTTATATTATTTTGATAATAAAAAAAAATATGGCATCTATAAGCTCCGAAGGACTCATTGGCCGAGCTTCTGTTCTATTGTTCCGTTGTGCGTGTTAAATTTAGGACAGTATTAGAAGGGACTTACTTACGAGTATTTTAGCCGGTTCCGAATGGCAGAACTCTTGTGACAACACTTTTTTAGCTTTGTCACAGAGTTTTCTTAAAAGTTTTTCCTTGGCAAATTGTTACTTCCGAAAGAATTGCCAATTGCTTGCCGACAGGTGGGTACCGTTCAAAGGAAAAATCTTTTCGATATCAAATTTATTATGCTTCAGCCGGGAATTGAACCCACGACTTACAGATCAGAAGGCCAAGGCACTAACCACTGAGCTACGGTACCCTTGATAATACTTCAATATATATAATGGCGGTTTTGTATTCTGAATCCGATGTATTTTGAAAACTTCCGTTGTCCAATTTGGTGTATAGCCTTTCTCAAAAACTTGTTTGTATCTATTTATGGATACAGAATCGTTAAAGTGAAATTTTGGTTTGTTGACAGTTTTCAAACTATTGTAAGCTCTTTTAAGTATTCTTTCCTCGTTTAATGAAGACACTTTTTTTGGTTTCATCTGAATGCGATGAATTTTATTATTGTACTCATCAATTAATACTTGATAAATATCAATCCATTTATAAGATCTATGATCCGAAAACCTTTGTTGTATGTGGAGTAAGTTCCCATTTCAACAAGATCAGCTTGCCAAAGATCATCAATACCTTTTGTATAACTTTTCTACGTGAAAAATTTCTTTGATCTTGTTTGTGTAACTCTGTAACAAGTTCTCTTTTACCGTTTTTTTAATATTGTTTAATTTTCTCAGTGTTCGGTATTATCCTTGTTAAAGCAATGTGATCGTTGGTATCGCTATTGTTCTTCTGATTTTTCTCATCGCCTGACTAAGATAAATTCTAGTTATATATGTTTAAGTGATCATAAACGTACTTACTTACTTATGTGGCCATAACAACCGAATATCGATTTAGGCCGAAAATAACATGCTTCGCCAGCCATCTCTGTTCTTCGCTAGCTGGCGCCAGTTAGAAATTCCAAGCGCCGTCAGGTTCTCCAGTACTTGGTCTTTCCACCGGAGGTTTGGTCTACCTCTTTTGCGTCGTCCTCCAGCGGGTTCCGAATATAACACCTTCTTAGCTGGAGCGTGTTCTAACATTCGCTCGACATGACCTAGCCAGCGCAGCCGCTGGATTTTGATGCGCTTTACTATGTCAATATCGGCATACAGCTCGTACAGCTCATGGTTGTACCTTATTCGGTACTCGCCACCAACGCAAATAGGTCCAAAGATCTTGCGTAGGACTTTTCTCTCGAAAACTCCAAGTATTCGCTCATCCGAGGTGGAAATTGTCCAGGCTTCAGCGCCATATGTTAGGACAGGCATGATGAGAGACTTATAGAGTGTAGTTTTCGTTCTTCGAGAGAGGGCTCGACTTCTCAATTGCTTACTCAGCCCAAAGTAACACCTGTTAGCAAGAGTTATCCTACGCATGATCTCCAAGCTGACGTCATTACTGCTGTTAATGCTGGTTCCAAGATAGACAAAGTCCCTTACTACTTCAAAAGCGTAGTTGTCAACAGTGACGTGCTGTCCAAGACGCCGGGACTCTTTGTTTGTTGACACTAGATACTTCGTCTTGCCCTCGTTCACCGTGAGACCCATCCGACGCGACTCTCTTTCCAACTCTGAGAATGCTGCACTGACTGCTCGCGTGTTCATGCCGATTATGTCAATATCGTCGGCATACGCTAACAGCATGACACTTTTGTTGAAGATAGTGCCATTATGTCGTAGATCAGCAGCTCGTATTATTTTCTCCATAATAAGATTGAAGAAGTCGCACGATAACGAATCACCTTGTCTGAAACCCCGTTCGGTATTAAACGGTGCGGAGAGGTCCTTCCCAATTTTCACTGCACAACGGGAATTATGCAGTGTCATTCTACAAAGTCGAATGAGCTTTGCAGGAATACCGAACTCAGACATTGTTGCGTAGAGGTAATCCCTTACCGGACTGTCGAAAGCGGCTTTATAATCAACAAATAGGTGGTGTGTGTCGATCTGTTTTTCTTGGGTCTTCTCCAGGATTTGGCGCAGTGTGAAAATCTGGTCGATGGTGGATTTACCAGGTCTGAAGCCACACTGATAAGGTCCAATCAGGTTGCTTAGCATAGGCTTCAACCTTTCACACAGTACGCTCGATAGAACCTTGTATGCGATGCTCAGGAGACTTATTCCACGGTAGTTGGCGCAAATTGTGGGGTCTCCTTTTTTATGTACAGGACAGAGAACACTGAGCCTCCAATCATCAGGCATGCTTTCATCCGACCATATTCTGCTTATGAGCTGGTGCATGCGGGTGAGCAGCTCATCGCCTCCGGTCTTAAACAACTCGGCAGGCAGGCCATCAGCACCTGCAGCTTTGTTGTTCTTCAGCCTTAAAATGGCCGTTTTAACCTCGTCATAGTCGGGTGGTGGAACATCAACACCATCATCTGTAATTGGGATTATCGGGCAATCTCCTCCACTGGCGGAATTGTTCGTAGCATCGCCATTCAGTAACGTGGAGAAGTGTTCCCTCCATAGACTCAGTACACTCTGGACATCCGTAACCAGATTCCCATTTCCATCACGACAAGAAGAGGCTCCGGGATTTAAACCTCCACTTAGGCGCTTGATCTTTTCGAAGAATTTTCGAGTCTCATTCTTGTCGGTACACATCTCTATCTCCTCACACTCGCGTCTTTCCAACTCCCTCTTCTTGCGCCTGAAAAGACGTCTCTCTGCACTCCTTTTCTCTCTGTACCGCTCCTTAACAGCTCGCGTTGCGCCTGCACGCAGGGTTCTTCTGTAGGCGGCGTCTTTCTCTGCGGTAGCGTCGCGACACTCCTGATCATACCACTCATTCCTCAGAGGACGGTAGTAACCGATTACCTCCTCGGCAGCAGTAGTCATGGAGTGGGATATATGTGTCCACCGTGCGCATGTATCATCAAGTGGGGGAGTGTTCTGCATAAGCAGATTCGATAGCCGAGTGGAAAATGCATCTGCTGTCTCTGGTGATTGCAGCTTACTGACGTCGAGCTTTCTCTGTGCGGGACTTCTCTTGTTATTTGCGACACATAAGCGTGTGCGCACCTTAGCTGCAACAAGGTAGTGATCCGAGTCGATGTTGGCACCACGGATCGATTTCACGTCCATCACACTGGAAGCATGCCTTCCGTCAATCACCACATGATCAATTTGGTTTCTTGTACGATGATCTGGAGACAGCCATGTCGCTTTGTGGATGTCGAGATGCTGGAATCTGGTACCACCAATTACCATGTTTCGTGCTGCGGCGAAGTCGATCAGCCTCATTCCGTTATCGGAGGTGTTCTGGTGGAGGCTGAATTTTCCGACAGTTGGACCAAAGGTACCTTCCTTGCCCACCCTGGCATTAAAGTCGCCAAGCACGATTTTGATATCGTGGCGGGGGCAGCGGTCATAAGCTTCTTCGAGGCGCTGAAAGAAGCTCTCCTTGGTCACATTGTCCTTCTCATCCGTCGGAGCGTGGGCACATATAAGGCTGATGTTGAAAAATTTTGCCTTGATGCGGATTGTGGCCAGCCGTTCGTTCACAGGCGTGAACTGTGAGACAAGATGTCGTAGTCTCTTGCTGACCAAAAATCCACATCCTAATTCGTGCCTTTCAGCATGGCAACTGTAGTAGATGTCACAGGACGCTCTTTTGGAGCAGCCCTGTCCTGTCCATCGCATTTCCTGGAGAGCGGTGATGTCAGCTCTGTATTTTTCGAGGACATCAACCAGCTGGATAGAGGCACCCTCCCTATAAAGGGATCGGACATTCCAGGTGCATATCCGTAAATCGTGGTCCTTTTTTCGTTTGCGGGGGTCATCAACAAAAGCGGTAGTCCTTATCCGAGGCATATTTGTTTTTTTCATTGGGGGGGTTTTTTATGTGGCGGGTCCCAAACCCAACGCACAACCTCTAACCGAGGAGATTTTCGCCACTCACTTCAGCCGCCTCCCAGCGGGTGCCAGGAAGACGTTGCCCGGTGGTCGCCACATGGAGGGCCCCCATTAATAATAATGAAAGCGCCATCACAGAGTAAGCAGAGCAAGCTATATGACTACCCCTCATTAACAAATAAAGGTATCATCACATAGCGCTCAGATCAAACTACATGACAGCCAGTGAGTTGACTTGCGATGAGTTCAACAAGGATTGCGCTAGCCCCACCTGGTTGAGGCAGTTAGACACGTTACCTTGCGAAAACACCACCAGACCACCATCATAAACGTACTTCATATAAAAATAAAAATAAATATGTGGCACTTAAAGCCCCAAAGGGCTCATTGGCCGAGTTTCTCTTCCATTACTGTTGTGCGTCTTAAATTTTGGGCAGTATTAGAAGGGACCTACTTATTTTAGCCGGTTCCGAACGGCAGAACACTTGTGACATCACTTCTTCTGAGCTTTGTCACAGAGTTCTTTAAGAAGCTTTTTCATGGCAAGTTGTTACTGTCGGAAGAATTGCCAATTGCTTGCCGACAGGTGGGTACCATTCGAAAGAAAAATCTTTTCGATATTAAATTTGTTATGCATCAGCCGGGGATTGAACCCACGACCTACAGATCAGAAGGTGAACACACTAACCACTGAGCTACGGCACCCACGTCGCTTCTAGAGAACATGATATTGCATACTCACAGACAAAAGACAAAGGCAAAGAAAGGAATGAAATTACTAAAAGGAGCAACAACAATGTGTTTACATACTACTTTTCTGTCCCCTTACATTGAATTTCAACAAGTGATAATACTGACTGATATTTCTGTTTTCCTGGTTCCAGGCATGAGGAGCTTCAATAAAACAATGCCTTCTTGGTCAGAATTACTCAAAATTTATAAAATTAAATATTTTGAAAATAATCATATTTGTTAAACACCTTATACTCGTATATAGTAAGTGCATATATTTATAAATATATGAGTTGCATGAATGGAGTATACCTACATTTACTCCATACGTATATTCCTATATATTGAATACTAGTAAAAATTCCTCATAAAATATTACATATCCTCATAAAATATTAAAATATTACATATTGTAGCAGCAGCTACGTTTTGTCACTTAGCACCATTGATGCGTGCGAAGCGCGAGAAACCGTACGCAAGATACACACGATATGTGTTGCCTCACCTCACATCGATGGTGATATGTGACAAGACGCTGATGCAGCAGGGTTCGTTTAATTATCTCTCTTCCTCTCATCTGTTAATGCCATTGTCCTCAGTCGCTATGCGCTTTTAATGACATTATCTAACATTCAGGCATTAACGATATTGATACAATTAATGGTAAATGAGAGTTGGAGAGATAGTTGAACCGGAACATGTTTTTTATATGCAAAAAAATCAGTCCCGTTGAACGATCGAATGTTCTTTTCTTAATCAGTACAGTCGAGAAGTAAAGTCGCAACGAGGCGGTCATTCGTGGTTGAAGTACTATAACATTAATTAAATTATAAAACGCGTGCTAAATTACCTTTTTTATAACATTAATTAAATTATAAAACGCGTGCTAAATTTCCAATTTTTCTAACATTATTTACATTACAAAACTTTTGCTAAAATGCAATTATTCTTAAAATAACTTAGATTTAAAACGTTTTTTTTTTTTCTTATATAAATTCTACTTAAATAAGCCTAAATTATATTGTAATTATAAACATAAACATTAAACCGTGAATATACCGTGAATTCTAAGAACTATAAACACGCATTTTTCCCCCCTCAAATGACTACCATTTTTCATCCACATAAGTGTATAGCGCATACGAATGCATATAAATTATAACAAAATCGTGTATATATCGTTTGAATTATAGTCAGTGAAATAGGTCTTGGGTGGAAGATTGACCACCCGTGTGGTATATGTTTAAAAGATATAGCAACATCTTGCAAACTACTGTACCTTGAACTGAAGTAAACTGTTCAATTGTACATTGACATTGAGGAAATGTGATTTCACAATAGCAGGCGATGGCGTAACGTGTAGAAGAAAAGTGCAAATAGTGTTTATAACTTTTTATGTATCATCACTTTTATGATATAATCGAACTTGCAAAATATCATAAAATCAATTTCTGTTTTGTTAACAAATTTCAACGGTGTTACGGTGACGAACTTAAAGATAATTGTGCATTGATGTTACGGGCAAATGACCGAAATTATATATTGTGCATCGGTTCAGTGTAACAAGAAACAGCCGAATATTCGATTACTCAGAATTTGTGCTTCTACATTTGTTGGTGAATATAAAACCTTTTGCTAACACACATATCATCAACATCGTGTATATCTCGTTACTACATCTACGTCTAAGCCGTCCACTATCAGCTATACATCTGCACAACGGTTGCCACGAGAAGACGACGACGACGAATGGTCGACTTCTTGACTTGTGAATCGTATCTGCAATATCTATATTACAGAAAATCGTTATCTAATATTCCATTTCATTGTAGACGTACATCGCGCATCAAATAGTCAATTTTCTAATAGTTCGTTTTTAGCATCTGATGCCACTGCCAGGCTAGTACCGTGACAGAAACGAATGATGCAGTAGTAACGCCAACAACCCTATAGTCGGAGCTCGACAACAACAACAACACAAGCAACAGTAAAGTCAGCAACAAATACAACAGACATCTCTACAACCAATGTAGAATAACAACAACAAGACGGAATATGATCAACGACTGATTCAATTACAAAAACAGCAGTCATTACGAATAATCGAAATCGTATACACGGCGGCGTCGGCAACCAGTGCAGCAGTATCAACAACAGAATCATCATCACAATCATCTTCACCTTAACAACAATAACCATAAGTTCAACAGACACAGCCACATCACCCACAACAGCGGCAGCAACATCAATCCCACATCAACCACATCATCGGCAGAAACACGGTCTGTTTCCACGATGTGCCAATCTTCGTACAGTGAGTACAATCTCACTTCTAAATAAGTCGATTTGTACGCCTATATATATCTATATATAAACTTATACCTACCCTCCTAAACAAATTCATTTATACAGTTATTTACAATTCACATATAAATGTATAGGGCCAATGTGGGTAAATGTAAAAAGGGGTAAACGTAAACACGGCTCATACTTCACACAATTATAAGCTTTCAAATCTGAAATAACGGTAAAACAACTGGCACGTGCATGTTCCCTCACATATGTGTGCGTTATGCGTCTGTACAGTGATTTCAGTTGTCGCCGGCATTTTTCGTGAGAGGCAACAAGAAAAAAAATATTTGTTTCAAAACTTCTATCAGATAAGTCTATTTTGGAATACATTTTAGTTATAGAATTAGATTTGTATTACTGTTAAAACATAATATTTAAGAAATAAACAACAAATCTATCTATTTTCCTGTGTTTACATTTACCTCAGAAAAATTTTGTTGTGGGAAATGTAAACAGTGCTTTAGGGGTAAATGTAAACGTATATTCTGTATAAAATATGCGGTTTTTGAAAGATTTTGCTGTCTAATAAATTTCCAGCTTCTGAAATGCCTCGAAATTATATTCTGAAAAACCACTGCCATGATTACCTGAAATTATATACGATATTTAAATTAAGTTAAAAGACGTTGTAACGCATGGCTAGCATGTGCTAGACGAATAAAAATCGAGCTTGGTACTTAATGCTGATGAAAGTTTATTTTGTAGTGATCCAAACAAGCTGAGAGCAATAGGATAAAATGGAGTTACACTAAGTAGGCTTACTGGTGGATCTGGAAGTGAATCAAGGGCTTTGCTTTGCCCCCTTTAATTGTTTTTAAAGGCGAAGCAGTACAGGCTCGATGGGCAAATGATGAAGCGTAATCTGGGACTTTGAATGGAGCTTCGAAGAACGGATGGAAGAACAACAGTTCCCTGGTCAAACTGCTTTGTTATTCTATGATGGGCATTCCAGCCATGTCAGTGTCAGAACGAAAAACAACATTCAGCTCCTTGGATAACCCAGTTACTTGACTGATAAAATTCACCGGTTAGACAAAGCTGTTTGTAACACGGTTAAGATGGCTTTGGTCAAATTACTGGTTTTCCTCTTTAATTATCTTTTGTAACTCTACTTTTAATAATAAATAAATCCTATAAGAGCAGATATTTTTTGATGGTTTTCCTTTTAACCTGGAATTTGGGGTAAATGTAAACCCTAGTTTTTATGCCTTTTTCTCACAGCACAGTATTAAATAGTCGCATTTGGGTTCATTTTTTTTTTTTTATTTGGCATACTTTAAGTATGCTGAATAGAAACTAAAACTATTTTGTTTACTATTTTGAGAAAATAAAAATAAAGCTCGGGTAAATGTAAACATTATATAATTGACCTTAGTTACAACATTTTTAAAATTACTTCTTACTTTTATAGTAAAGAAATGCAATACTCTCACATTCCCATTTAAATTTTTTCGTTAAATTTGGAATGAAAAAGTAAAAAAAATTAAAGTCAATATTTTTTAAAAATCAAGAATTTGTTTGCAATTATCCACTTTGACCGTACTTAATTTGTGATCTTATTTCAATTTAATTTGCTATGGTAACTTACAGCATTTTCTCTCCTGGTCATGGCATTACTCTCTTCAACATCTCTGTATACTGCAACTCTGTTAAGTGACCGTGATATTGTAATCAGCGAAAAGCTCAAAAGTCAAGGTAGGACTTCTCTGGTATTAAAAGTTCTCTGGTACAAATCAAATTAAAGTTTACTGACTCAGCTCACCATTATTTATTAAATCAAAATCAACCTCTTATCAACGCTTCTCAACAATTGTTAACCGATAAACAAACCACCATCACAATTCAAGTTATCACCTAAAGCACACACCCATAACATAAAACACCAAAGACACATACCCACAATGCAATAAAATACCTTAGATGCACACCCACATCACAATGAAAAAATCTATACACACACCACAACACAGGAAAATACCAAGGACACACACCACAACACTATAAAATATCCTAGACACAAACCGATTACTTCATTGATCATCTGAAGCCATAAGTGCTTTAAAAATTTGCCACTGGAATGCAAATGACATAAGCCAACACAAAAATTAGCTTAAGCTGTTTCTCAAAGAACACTCCTCAGATTTAATGCTAAATCACCTCACTAAAAAAAATTGATTTCAAATGATACACAGTTTATGACACCAAGCACCCTGGTGGCAAAGCTCGTGGTAGTACAGCTATTTTTATAAAAAAAGAAGAATAAGGCATTTCCCAATCCAGGGCTATTATATCGGTCACTTGCAAGCAATGACACTTCAGCTCGAAGAATATATTGAAGGCCTAACAACCTTCGCTATGTACTCCCCATCCAGATCTAATATTAATGAAAAGCAATATAAACAATTATTTAGTATAGTCGGTACTAAATTTATAGCATATCCACTGGGGCTCTCGCTTAATAACTGCTAAAGGAAGAAAGCTGTTGTCAGATATAAATGCGCTTAAAGTTCACGTTTGAAACAATAGTAACCCCACATATTGGCCATCAGATAGACGGAAGACTCCCGGCTTTATTGATTTTGCAATCACGAATGAACACGAATGAGCACTCTCTAGTGCATTCAGCAAACAGACTGCCTCAAGTATAAAATGTATATCCCTTACTCTAGGTAGACACTTTGTAGTGATGTAGGGGTATACTGAGGGCTGGATCGAGTCACATGGAAGTCGCAGTCTTTCGTGGGGCATGATCCGGCGCACAAACTAAGAACTACCCTTAACGCACAGGATGAAAGTATGCTTCTACGATTCCTGGTTAGTCGATGAGGCTAGCCAGTTGTTCTATTGGACCCTGGCTAATTGGTCAGTCCTACGGGGAAGTGCCGCTATCTATCAGACTAATAGTCCACTTCCAACACGGTAATGTCTGTGCTAGATTTGGGCCTCGGATAGTCGGGCGGGGGAGAAGGAAAACTCCATGATGCGGGGTCTGCCCACGATGCGGACCCTCAAGGCCTAGTCTGGGGGTCCATGGGTGGGTAGATTTACACGTCTGAACAACTTCGTAAACTCACGGTGGAACAGCTATGCCGGTGAGCTTGCTTGACGGGGTAGAGTGTAATGAACAAATGGGCCTCGACTTGTTGAAGGAGGTAACGAATCCTCCCTGTATCAGGTCAGATGGTATAGCCAAGAGTCAGCGGGAATGTCTATCACCTCGGAAGAGTAGAGAAATCTCCTAAATCCTGAGTCATCAAAGACTCAAAAATATCGTTCGAAGCTGTCCAGCACTGGGCGCAAATGTTAAAAAAATTACTCGCCAAGGGCATTTCGCTGGAATCAGCTCGGTCTTTGGCGGCTAAGCCTGCCGATGCGTATGGTGACATACAGACGACACCGAAGAGATACCGATCAAATAGCTTCACACCGACATCGGCCGGCGGCCGGGTGAAGGAAGACCTCACACGAGGGCCACCAAGGTCCCAGTAAGGAGGTGGCAACGGAATCTGTGGAACAGGATAAACGGAGCGTCTCTTCGGAGGTTATTTGCTCAAAGTCTACTCTTGAAGAGACTGTTCATTCTAAAAGGATTGGGATTCTACCGAGCAACTTCCCAGAGGGCATTTGGACCACTGAGAAAATTTGCAAGGTAAAAAAGTGTATTCTCGACAAAATATAAGAGACCCGTGGGGGGGGGCAGTGAAATCTCCCTTTGCTGGCTACAGTTACAAGCTCGGATGGCTTACTCTCAACTGTCTAGACGACGAAACTGTAGCTTGGACGAAGGAGATGATCCCAGCCCTAAAGCCATAGGAGGGTACCGAATTGACGGTCGTTGACGAGGCAGATGTGCCAAAGGCCAGGGTCTTAATCGGCTATTTCCCCAACTCGGCTTCTTTACTAAATAACCGAATTCTGGTGCAAGTACAGTCACAGAATTCGGGCATGTGTGTCAGGGAGTGGCGGTGCTTCACAGACTCCACAGGGGCGACGTTGTCGAGCTTGCGATTGTTTTGGACCCCATTTTCTCTGACTTGGTCCAAAAGCTGGGCAACAAAGCCTTCTATAGCTTTGTAAATGCCTCGCTCAGACTAAGGCAGAAGGAAACAAAAATATTAAATTTCTTCCAATTTCAGAACTCCTACATCGTGATCTGGTGGCGGTGCAGGCCGAAGTGCCTACCACTAAAGGAAGAGGACAATTATCTTAGCCTTCCTGGTGACGTAGAGGAGGCTATATCACAGGAACTCCTGAGGCTAACTGCGTATTGCCGGTCGCATAGCTTGCAGTTGGTGATGTGCTGCGACGCTAATGCACATCACACGGTATGGGGAAGCAGTGACACGAATTAACGAGGTGAGTCACTTCTTGATTTTATTACTGCCAATAACCTTTTAGTAGTGAACAGAGGCAATGAGCCAGCGTTTCTAAATGCAATAAGGGAGGAGGTATTAGATCTCAGTTTAACGAGTGCATATATCTCCAATAATATTTCTAATTGGACTAAGGACTTTTTATTAGATCATCGCTACATTCGCTTTGATCTGATAGGATGTACTGAAGACTCCTTCAAGATATGAAATTTTAGGAAGACCAACTGGTCGCTTTACAATTTTCGCTTAGAGTAAAACATTGGATGGCTTAGTGAGGAAATACATACTAAATCTCGAGGTTAACAATCGCGAAAACATCAAAATAGATGCTTTTGAAAATAGTTGCGAGCTTGTTGTCAAGAAACATTCTAGACCATAATCTTTTCAATAGATCCAAAACCACTGGAGACTGGGCTTTAAAGAGAAGCGCCTTACCGGCGTATAATAAGGAAATGAGGAAATCAAAGGAAGACTCATGGAGAAAGTACTGCGAGGAGATTGAAACGCTCCCAGCGGCTACAAAACTTCACAAATCACTCAAACAGCCTTTCTAAGAAGGCTGACGTAAACTTTACGGAAACCCTGGATGAAACGGGACAGCTACTGCTGGACACTAGCGGGTTGTGCCAGAAAGTAAGCTGGACTCTCACTGGTTCGTAAGATTTCCACTGTCAACAAAAGTAAATGGGCCATCTCCACTTTTAAATCGCCTGGTGTCGACAACATACCCCCGTGCCTTCTTCAAGAAAGTGCGGATGTATTGGCAACAGCTTTAACAAATATATTTGGGACGATTCTAGTATTGGGCTTCGTGCCTAATCATTGGACGAAGGCCAGGGTAGTTTTCATTCCGAAAGCAGGCAAGAGGGCGGATCACACGCCAAAAGCCCTTCGGCCAATTAGCTTAACGTTATTCCTGCTTAAAGCAATGGCGAAAATCCTAGATCAATATATTAGGGAAGTTTAAGACTCAGCTCTTCATATTGAACAATATGCCTATCAATTAGGCAAATCAACTGAGACCGTTATACATAGCCTAACAAGTAAAATTGAAAAAGCCATAGATGGCAAAGGAAATGCTCTCTATAAATCGGTTGACATTATCTGGGCTTTTGATAATGCAACTTTCAGGTCAATTGAGGAAGGGATGGTCAGGAAAGAAATAAGTAGACTGATCATAACATGGGTTCTCAATATGCTGAAAAATAGAACACTTATCTTCGAAATGGGAGCAAAAAGATTGTCAGGTCAACCAAAGGATGCCCTCCATCGTCCTGTCGCCACTCCTATGGCTATTGGTTATCGACGAGCTTTTACAAGCTTTCGATGACCTCGGATATGAAGTCTAGGGCATTGCGGATGATTTGGCAATAATGGTAAGGTATGCGTGCCAGAGACTACACGGTAAAAGATGGGGTCTGCTACCAAAAATGGTGGCACGGTCGCATAGGACCGTAATAGTGCCAATGATTATATATGCCTCCTTGGCGTGGTGGCCAAAGTTAAATCAAACAAAGGCTAGAATGATCCTTAGCAAGGTTCATCCAACAGCCTATTTGGGTGCCACGGGAGCAATGAGCACGTGCCGCACTGCAGCATTAGGAATTCTGACTGGACTCACTCCTCCACACCTCATGGCCAAAAGGACGCAACCAGTGCGGCACTAAGGCTGCCCAATCTATCTAACCTTAAAGAAGGCAATCTTACAGGACATTCGAAGATCCTGGATACTGTTTGGGGCTCTCCATGTCTTGTAGACTTTGACAAGATGGATAGAAAGCTAGTCTTTTCAAAGCACTTTACAGTGGTCATCAACGACCGTTCGACTTGGAGGAGTAGCGATATGGTCCCAAAAAAGTACTCACAGTTGTGGTACACTGATGGGTTTAAGATGGAAGATGGCTATGCGGGGTCTGGAATTGTTGGACCAAGATTTCGGAAAGCAATCGCAATGGGGAAAACATCCATCTTTCAGGCGGAGGTCCATGACTTATAGGTATGTGCGAGAGAATGCATACGTAGGGGCATCCGTGGTAAAAAAAAAAAATGTGCATCCTCTCGGACAGCCAGACGGCTCCAAAGTTCGTCTGGCTGTCCGTGGGAATGTTTTAAACTTCTCACTGCCCTGGCAGCAAAGAATCCTGTCACCCTCATGTGGCCGCCGAGGCATAAGGGCCACGAGGGAAACGAAATGGCCGATTCTCTTGCAAAGGAAGGCGCAAGCACTCCTTTCATTGGACCAGAGCCATTCTGCGGGGTTACAAACAGTTTCATAAACAACTTCGTATGTCGCCTCACAGCACAAGACTACCGAAAATAAATCTATGAAAATTAAAAAGACAATACTCGGAGTTTAAAAATTTTTGAGCCTGTTTGAAAGCCTCATATATAATGATCATTTAATTCCGGACACAGAGAAATTTAACTATTTGGTTATCTGTGTGTCTAATGAAGGTCTTTAAAAGAAATGTCGAGCACAAGACAATTCTCCTGAGGTAAGATGTGAAGGAGTTAATCCGTGGGTGTCAACTGGTTAAAGCGAGAGTGGTCAATACCAATCAGCAGATCAAAAAGGAAGTTAACCGTTTTTTCAGCGAAATAGCGATTAGTCCTATCATACAACAACATGGTTGAAGCCATTGAGTATGGCAGGCCATCAATATACAATTATTCGTATATGTACTATCACTGCCCAAAGTAACCGAAACAAGATTTAATCACTTGATCGTTCGGCTTCATTGTATAATACGACCCAAATCTTTTAAACAGCACCTTCTTCTGCCTTATTAAAGATTTTGAACCTCCCAGAACTAAATTTGCATTACAAAAAGTGGGCAAATGGTAAATCCTTAAAAACAATTCGCTTTTCCACTATACCATATAATACGGAATTGCAATATGGAAAACTATGCCCGAGAAGCGATTAACCGGTGAACCGGAAGTGGTTCGAAGTCCTACCAATAGAAGTTATTTATATTTTGCGAGAAAAAACTTAATGGTTTCTATCAATGCAAACAAGCAAAATCATTAAGATATTTAATGCATTAAAATTTTCCATTAGTATTATTTCGAAAATCTAATGAAAAAAAATAAAAAAAAAATATGTGGCATTTAAAGCCAGTATTAGAAGGGACCTACTTATTTTAACCGGTTCCGAACGACAGAACACTTGTGACATCACTTTTTCTGAAATGTGTCACAGAGTTCTTTTAGAAGCTTTTTCATGGCAAGTTGTTACTGTCGGAAGAATTGCCAATTGCTTGCTGACAGGTGGGTACCGTTCGAAAGAAAAATCTTTTCGATATTAAATTTGTTATGCATCAGTCGGGTATTGAACCACGACCTACAGATCAGAAGGCGAACACACTAACCACTGAGCTACGGCACCCATTAAATATTTTTTTTTCAGAATCAATGCATTGGAATTTTTTTTTGCATTAAATTTAAAAAACTAAAATATTTTTCCCTACTCGCTTAATACTCTCTCAGCACATCGAGAGAGTGTGGATTTTGTCCAATTGAAAGGAAAGTACCCCTGTAGCTGTATTTGTTTCGCTCAATTTTATTTGAAATGACCATGGATGATTCAACCACACCCGTATGGTTGCCAGCGGTTAATTCAGCTTGAACAGGTCTTAGGTATACGCGGTTGTGCATAAACTGATGCTGGAGAAGAAATTCGAAGTTGGTTAACTTAAGTCTACTGTATCCTCACGTACTCGATTAGTCTAAACAATTTAACATACATACATATATTCTTAAGAACAATTTTGGACAATTACCATAATAGGCAGTACTAAAATTGTGTTAATTTTCTGGTTGTGTGTAGTGCCTTAACCTAACAGAGTTTTGTTTTTAGTGCCATGTCTTAGCCTAACATATTTCAAAATTGATTAAATTGTCCTTCTCCTATTTGTTTCCTATTTACATAGTGTTCACATCGATTTTCATTTCGATTTTCAACCAACATTATTTCGGTTAGTGGTCTGGTGGTGTTTTCACCAGGTAACGTGGGGCTAGCACAATCCTTGTTGAACTCATCGCAAGTCAACTCACTGGCTGTATGTAGTTTGATCTGAGCGCTATGTGATGATACCTTTATTTGTTAATGTGGGGTAGTCATGTAGCTTGCTCTGCTTACTATGTGATGGCGCTTTCATTATTATTAATGGGGGCCCTCCATGTGGCGACCACCGGGCAACGTCTTCCTGGCACCCGCTGGGAGGCGGCTGAAGTGAGTGGTGAAAATCTCCTCGGTTAGAGGTTGTGCGTTTGGTTTGGGACCCGCCACGTAAAAAATCCCCCCAATGAAAAAAACAGCAATGCCTCGGATAAGGACGACCTCGGACTAAAAAAGGAGCACGATTTACGGATATGCACCTTGAATGTCCGGTCCCTTTATAGGGAGGGTGCCTCTATCCAGCTAGTTGATGTCCTCGAAAAATACAGAGCTGACATCACCGCTCTCCAGGAAATGCGATGGACGGGACAGGGCTGCTCCAAAAGAGCGTCCTGTGACATCTACTACAGTTGCCATGCTGAAAGGCACGAATTAGTATATGGATTTTTGGTCAGCAAGAGACTACAACACCTTGCCTCGCATTTCACTCCTGTGAACGAGAGGCTGGCCACAATCCGCATCAAGCAAAATTTTTCCACATCAACTTTCAGCGCCTCGAAGAAGTTTATGAACGCTGCCCCCGCCACGATATCAAAATCGTGATTGGCGACTTTAATGCCAGGGTGGGCAAGGAAGGTACCTTTGGTCCAACTGTCGGAAAATTCAGCCTATACCAGAACACCTCTGATAACGGAATGAGGCTGATCGACTTCGCCGCAGCACGAAACATGGTAATTGGTGGTACCAGATTCCAGCATCACGATATCCACAAAGCGACATGGCTGTCTCCAGATCAACGTACAAGAAACCAAATTGATCATGTGGTGATTGACAGAAGGCATGCTTCCAGTGTGATGGACGTGAAATCGATCCGTGGTGCCATGACTACTGCTGCCGAGGAGGTAATCGGTTACTACCGGCCTCTGAGGAATGAGTGATATGATCAGGAGTGTCGGGACGCTACCGCAGAGAAAGACGCCGCCTACAGAAAAACCCTGCGTGCAGGCGCAACGCGAGCTGTTAAGGAGCGGTATAGAGAGAAAATGAGTGCAGAGAGACGTCTTTTCAGGAGCAAGAAGAGGGAGTTGGAAAGACGCGAGTGTGAGGAGATAGAGTTGTGTACCGACAAGAATGAGACTCGAAAATTCTTCGAAAAGATCAAGCGCCTAAGTGGAGGTTTAAATCCCGGAGCCTCTTCTTGTCGTGATGGAAATGGGAATCTGGTTACGGATGTCCAGAGTGTACTGAGCCTATGGAGGGAACACTTCTCCACGTTACTGAATGGCGATGCTACGAACAATTCCGCCAGTGGAGGAGTTTGCCCGATAACCCCAATTACAGATGATGGTGTTGATATTCCACCACCCGACTATGACGAGGTTGAAACGGCCATTTTAAGGCTGAAGAACAACAAAGCTGCAGGTGCTGATGGCCTGCCTGCCGAGTTGTTTAAGACCGGAGGCGATGAGCTGCTCACCCGCATACACCAGCTCATAAGCAGAATATGGTCGGATGAAAGCATGCCTGATGATTGGAGGCTCGGTGTTCTCTGTCCTGTACATAAAAAATGAGACCCCACAATTTGCGCCAACTACCGTGGAATATGTCTCCTGAGCATCGCATACAAGGTTCTATCGAGCGTACTGTGTGAAAGGTTGAAGCCTATGCTCAGCAACCTGATTGGACCGTATCAGTGTGGCTTCAGACCTGGTAAATCCACCATCGACCAGATTTTCAAACTGCGCCAAAACCTGGAGAAGACCCAAGAAAAACAGATCGACACACACCACCTATTTGTTGATTATAAAGCCGCTTTCGACAGTCCGGTAAGGGATTACCTCTACGCAACAATGTCTGAGTTCGGTATTCCTGCAAAGCTCATTCGACTTTGTAGAATGACACTGCATAACTCCCGTTGTGCAGTGAAAATTGGGAAGGACCTCTCCGCACCGTTTAATACCGAACGGGGTTTCAGACAAGGTGATTCGTTATCGTGCGACTTCTTCAATCTTATTATGGAGAAAATAATACGAGCTGCTGATTTACGACATAATGGCACTATCTTCAACAAAAGTGTCATGCTGTTAGCGTATGCCGACGATATTGACATAATCGGCATGAACACGCGAGCAGTCAGTGCACCATTCTCAGAGTTGGAAAGAGAGTCGCGTCGGATGGGTCTAACGGTGAACGAGGGCAAGACGAAGTATCTATTGTCAACAAACAATGAGTACCGGCGTCTTGGACAGCACGTCACTGTTGACAACTACGCTTTTGAAGTAGTAAGGGACTTTGTCTATCTTGGAACCAGCATTAACAGCAGTAATGACGTCAGCTTGGAGATCATGCGTAGGATAGCTCTTCCTAACAGGTGTTACTTTGGGCTGAGTAAGCAATTGAAAAGTCGAGCCCTCTCTCGAAGAACGAAAACTACACTCTACAAGTCTCTCATCATGCCTGTCCTAACATATGGCGCTGAAGCCTGGACAATTTCCACCTCGGATGAGCGAATGCTTGGAGTTTTCGAGAGAAAAGTCCTACAGAAGATCTTTGGACCTATTTGCGTTGGTGACGAGTACCGAATAAGGTACAACCATGAGCTGTACGAGCTGTATGCCGATATTGACATAGTAAAGCGCATCAAAATCCAGCTGCTGCGCTGGCTGGGTCATGTCGAGCGAATCGAAGAACACGCTCCAGCTAAGAAGGTGTTATATTCGGAACCCGCCGGAGGACGGCGCAAAAGAGGAAGGCCAAACCTCCGGTGGAAAGACCAATTACTGGAGAACCTGACGGCTCTTGGAATTTCTAACTGGCGCCAGCTAGCGAAGAACAGAGATGGCTGGCGATGCATGTTATTTTCGGCCTAAATCGATATTCGGTTGTTATGGCCACATAAGAAGAAGAAGAAGTTTTTTTTGGATTCCGATAGGATCGCCTGTGCTGGTGTACAATCATGCTAAACATTCGATCAATATCCGTGAGATTTTTGACCATTCGCTGGGTGTAAATGAATCAGGAGTTATTCTGGTATTTCGATACCGTTTATTACGTGCGGATTTATATGTTCCATCAGGGCGCGAACCAGATTATCACGGTCAAAAACGGGCAATAAAGCAAAGCTTATCCTATAACCTTCGTGGGGGTTCTTCTATGCATTGACGACTGTCTTCCTTTCTAAAGATTATTTGATTAATAATCCCGTTTATTGGTGATCCCACATGCGGTATTAGGTCAGAATTGTTCAACTGAATGCATCATAGATTGTGAAGCAGTGTCGGTCTCCGATGTTGTAACAGCCACGAAGGCTCCGGGCAATTGCTCTAGTGCGCTGGGCGATTACAGAGTCTGCCATTGCATTTGCTACCGTCTTCAGACGAGAGAGTGCATCGGCGCCTACATTTGTCCTGCTTCAAAATTATTTTCCAATAATATTTCTTAATTCACTCTCTCTCGCTAGAGCCTTTCGTTGGAATGGCGGTTGCTCATGGATAACGTTAGGGGTAGGTGATCGGTATAAAATTTTATGTTTTTCGTACCGTACGGGTAGGATCTCAAGTCGTAGAGTGCCCAAAGGTTCGCGGGGAGGCCTTGATATGTAGGCTTAGATGTTTATCTTTACCTATGTCACCCTGTGATTGTACCTAGGACCAATGGCGTAGTCAGATGCATCCGTCGTTAAGTTGAAAGGTTTTTCGAAGTCAGGGAAGGCTATGATGTCGGCGGACACAAAGTGTTGCTTTCGATTATCTAAGTCGAAAGTCATACCCAGAAAACCTTTCAGATCTTTTAGATTTTCGGAGGGCCAAATGATTTTTATGGCCTCAATTTTCTTAGGGTCAGCGCGGATACCATCGGGAGTGATTATGTGTCGGAACAATTCAACTTTTTTTTCGAGAAAACACGTCTTTTCTAAATTTACTTTGAGGTTGGCTTCAAGAAGTCTTGAAAAAATTCTTTCTACATTTTCTAGATGGTCGTCTACGTCCTTGCAAAACACTATTATGTCATCTATATACATGTAACATATCTTGCCTATGTATTACTTCAGTTTTCGTCGATCATTTGTTGAAAAATTGCGGGCTGTTTTGTGAATGTCTGTATCCTTCATTGGTATCTGGTGGAACTCAGACGTCTGACCGATCGTAGCATAATAATTAGCTTGCTCTAAATTACAGAGTATTGCACTTAACATATGTCCAGAATAGAATAAGTATAACCTACCATTACACGATATTTGTTTTCACCACCGGGCTTCGGTTTTTTTTGCACCACCCATATCGTTGAATTGTAAAGACTCTTGAGCGGTCGGAATACCTATTCGTAAAGCAATTCATTAATCTGTCTTTCGACTTCGTGTCGCATTCTTACAGAATAGGGATAGCTTTTGTTTTTGCTTTGGCTCGGGAGTGGAGCTTCGTATTTCCGCGCAGATGATAGTTTAAGGGTTTAAAGGGGTTGGCGTATTTTGTTGGAAGGGGGTCGATCTTTTGTTGTGGGTTTTTAAAGGGATTTTGAAATTATGTATTTAGAGTACGTTGTTTTCCTATCATTCCACTAAATGTGTCTGAACTAGGTATGACGAAGAATTCGAACTCTGCCGGGTTGCCAATGCTCTCAAATAGTTTAATTTGTATTTTGTCATTTATTGGCACGAATCCCCCCACGAAATGTACACTTAATAATTTTTTTAATATATAATGATATTGTTACGTTTTAGTTTCATGAACGTTTAATTCTACTGGAGTCAACCCTGTTTGGTTACTGGATTCTTGATACACTAACAAAAAGTTTTGCGACAGTTTCAATTGACACAATAAGACGAATGGGTACAGATATACTAAAAATGCAATGCGATCTTACGAAATACATAATTGCTCATCCTATAAAATGCGAAGACACAAAGTAAGTCGAAACAACCCTTGTTGAACAATTCATACTCAAGTATGGTTGTTTTAAAGAACTTAAATCAGGCAGAGGTACAGAATTTGCCAATGAGCTAATGAACAAAATATGTCAGTTATGACACACACATCAGGTATTCTCAACTCCATATCGTCACCAAATAATAGTATCTCTGGAAAGAAACCATAGAGTAGTTAATGACTATTTGTTTTCTTTCACAGATGATCAGCAATGGAACAAGTGCATATAACACAACTCCACATGCAGATACAATGTGTTCGCCATATGAATTAGTTGTCGGAAAAATACTCATATTACCAAGCGATCTGCTGAACGACTGAACGCAGACGAATTTTGAGTTGCGACTTTACAGTGATAAGTGAGTGTGTAAACTCTGCGATCCTTACGAGGCCCTCCAGTATTAATGTTTAAAACTAACAGTTGTTAAAGTAAATAAGTGAGAATAGGGAAGATAAAGCCGAAGGAAGCTGGAACAACGAAGCGCTTTTATTAAATAGGACAATAGAGGCGGTAAGTATAATTCACTCTACTTTTCAGGTGATCAGTGTTGAAATTCCGAGAAGACTCGTAACACTTAGAGAATCAGGTAACGTGGTGTTGTGGAAGAGTAGTACACAATATTTTGGTGTAGCCGGCAGGATACTATGAAATATTTTGTATATACAAGGTGTTTTACGTTCAACGTTTAACGCAACATAGGATCTAATTCTAATTTGTGTTTCTTTTTCGGGGTCAAATGGACAATAAATCCTATGAATAATTAGCAAGAGAACTAGACTTTAGCATGAGGTTGTGGGTCACATCGAAAAATCCCTCTATCAGGAATAGTTTACCATGGCAGCCTTCTTAGACATCAACAATATATCCATTGACAACATATTCGAATCTCTGGTTAAAATCGGAATTGACGGCTGCGTAAGCAGCTGGATTCGATGTATGCTGCAGAACAGATTAATACAAGCATCGAATGGAGGCGCTACAATAACACTATTTGCGGGGAGATGTACCCTACAAGGCGGGGTCTTATCTCCGCTCCTATGGGTACTAGCGCTAAACAATATTCTACTAGAACTCAACAAAGGAGGAGTAAAAGTAGTCGCTTACGTAGATGACCTCGTGTTTTTAACAACAGGCCCATTCATATCAACTATCAGCTTAATGTTAACCCAAGCAAAACGCTGATGTTGTTCACAACTAAGACCAAAATACCTAAGTTCAGACTCCCATCTCTCAATGGGGTCGAAAACCCCACAAAACAACATATCTGGGGGTTGTGCTTACTGCACATGCAAAAGAATCATTCACGAAAATTGGGGTTTAAAACCAAAACTTGCACTGTGGATGTACACCCCCGTAATAAGATATACGGGGCCTTGGTATGGTGGCTGTTACCAAGAAAGCAATATAACGTCAGACGACTTACCAGTTTACAATAAGCAGCGTGTGCAGGAATAACGGGGGTAATGAAATCATGACCAACGGAGAAACTGAACGTCATCCTAAATTCACTTCCGATCGACATTCAAATACAACTAACTGCAGCGAACGCGGCCACCAGGATTAAAGAAGGTGGCCTACAGTTTGGACACAATAAAATAGTAGACAGCTGAAAGCAGTACGGCAAATCAGACTACATCACTTCAGTGCTAGACTTCTGGAAGAACCTAGACCGTGTGGCCAAGGAGGGTACAATTAAGAAATATACCGACGGATCCAAGATGGATTGTGGTGCAGGAGCGGGAGTATACTCGGCAGATCTCAATGTATCCATGTCCTTTCGTCTGGAGGCTACGCCACCATCTTCCAAGCAGAAGTTCTTGGAATACGGGAAGCACGTAGGATAACTAATAGTCATCTACATAAACTATCGAAGGCATATGTATTGTGAGATAGTCAAGCAACCCTTTTAGCACTTAATTCACCAGTAACTAATTCAGAAATCATGACAATGCAAGTGGGAGGTAAACTTACTGACAAGCAAAATGGACATCACTCTCATCTGGGTATCTGGCCATAGGAACATAGAAGGCAGATGAATTGGCAAGAAGGGTGACTTCTCTCAGCGAATCCGAGTCGGTAGCTGTCGGATGCCCCCTCATCGCCGTGATAAGAGAGCCCCACCTCAAGTTCCAGAAGCAGGCAGAGACTAGTTGGGAAAAAACTGGTACCTGTAAAATAAGCAAGCTAATTTGGCCTAAATACGATAAGTCAAGAACATACGAATTGATAAAGAAGCCTAGAACAGACATTTTCAGAATCAATTCAACAATAAACGGCCACTGGCAGATGGGGGACCACGCCGAAAGGTTGGGATGGCCCCACAAGGACATATACCGTAACTGCAATCAGGAAGGGTCCAAGGAAACGGTTTTCCATTTTCTGTGCGAGTGACCAAGTCTGGGTGCTCTGCGTCATAGAATGCTAGAAATATTCAAAATGGACGACCTCAATGAATTCGCTGAAACAAAAATAGATGATATTAGTAGCTTTATTATCAAATCAAGGTGGTTCGAATAAACCACATATCAGTGGTCACACAAGTGGTGGCACCTTTTGTGCTAATTGAGTCTAGGTATCTTCCAGGCTGCAAACAAACCAACAGCCAACCAGACGTTGCAATAACCGAGTCAATTGACTTCGTATGATTAAGCAACATAGCACATACGAGCAATTCCAGCTCATTAAATCAACATTACATCACGGAATAGTACAAACACCAACCAACGAACTTGACACTACTCTAGTCGAATTAAAAGACCATCTGAAATGGCAGGCTGAAACAGCCTTGAAAAAAACACTATCTCGAAGCGGCAGAAACACATATTAAGGCTCTGTGAGAACAGATCGAAAAACTGGGGTCCTACGTGGAACATCTAGAAGTAGAGATTACTGATACCCTCAAAAGAAATAAGTAATTGGAAGACTTGCTAAAGGAAAGGGGTATTTCAGAAAACTTTGTAGAAAAACGGCTCAGAAGCTCAGTTGAGCCTGTGCAGTTAAATGCGCTCCAAGTAAAAGTGATGAATCTCAAAAGGGAAAGTTGCCTAGCACAATAGACATCTCGTCGTCGTCGTACACCTTTAAGGAGAACACAAGCAGAGCCTCAACCAGAAATACAAGCAGAAGTAAAGCTAAAAATGCGTATTGACGAAATAGCACAAACGGTCAGTAGTCCCCGTGCACACAGGTGCGGAGTCTAAAGACTTGAGGACCGAAGCACATCAGTTCACTTCTGGGTGCGAATTAGCACGAAAGGCCATAAAACCCGTTGAGTTGTAAGACTTCCTAGCCTATGTAAAACAACGACTATATGCTGATGCTTATAACTTGGTGCTTAGTAAAAAATTCGAGAATTTAGACGAGTTGCATACACTTCTGCGAAATAAGTATTTGAACACAGTCCACCTGGAGCCACTCACGCATCAAATCCAATTCGCACGGCAATTACCCTAGGAAGATATACGTGTTTTGCAAGGAGGTTAGGTAACGTTAGGTGCATGCGGTTGAATGCATGCGGTTGAATTGTAGACCAAGCATTGTTAAGGAGCTAAAGGGCAACGAGAAGACATCCTGGACAAAATAACCGTTCCTACCTGTTCCTTTTTCGACAAAAAAAGGCACTCCAGAGACGAATGTTTGAAGATAAAAAAAATGTGCCCTATTGCGTTTAGTGTAAAAAATACGAGCATGAGTTTAATTTGTCTTATACTTCATTTACTAACAATACAAAAACACAGGGGAATAATACTCCAATAACAGGGCATAGTAAGGGAATCCAAGAAAACAAAGAGCCTAACCGAAGTAAGCTAAATGTTTCTTTTGCAAGAAGCCAGGTCACAAGACTGGCGACTGTTATAAATGCAAAGAGTTGGAAAAAAGCTAAGGGCAACTACGGGAACCGAGAACCCCAAAATTTTGCTGAAAGTAGGTCAGCTGAGATGGAAGGTGTCGGTCATGGGTCTTTAGAGACTTTTGACATACCCTCCACGTCAGATAGAAGATAGTATAATTTGGTAGTTAGTCCTCAGAGGAATTGTTAAATCATCTTTCCCATCCAGTAATAGCAAACGTGGCTACTGTTTTGATGTCTGATGTAGATGATGTGTTCATTGAATTTCCGTGCAAGGAATGAAAAACTCATTTTACTTGTAGACTCTAGGGTAGATACCAGTTCAATAAAATCATCGGTAATTCATATATATGTTAGCAAGAAAAGAGCACTCGGAGGATTTGTTAGGACCAGTAGCAGTCCACATGAGAGGATTAATGATTTGATTCTGAAATTGCATTTAATATCCGAAGAGAGTAGGATACCTGCTGATGATATTCTAGGAAGAGACAATATATGGAACCGATCAATCCTCAATACTATAAAAAAGAAGCTCATTTTCTTCGATGAGCGAAAACAGCATTTGATGACTTTACCTCTCAAATCGTTGAACGAGGTTAATAGAGTACTCCACTCCAGTGAGGTTGTAGTACCTGGGAGAAGTCTGAAGGTAGTCCCTATCAAAGTAAATGCAAAATTTGAAACAGGTATAGTAGAGAAACAGTAAGTATCGCCTGGAATATACTTGGGGGAGACATTGAACAGTGTGACGGACTGCACAGTATATATTCCAATGCTCAACACGAATGCAGATTCGTATATTGTAAATAATGACCTCAAAATAATTATAATTAAATTTAATCATACGGAGCACGTAAAATAACATATAGCTTACGAAATACATGCAAACAAATTTATCCATTAACCAAAATAAGTCTAATACAAAACCTTATTGTAACTGAACTTTAACAAAACATTAATACAGCGATTTATTACTGCGTATTTTTGATCAATTATTGTTTCTTGCTTCCTTTGCTTACTTAATTAAATGTTTGCACGTTTTACATTTTAAGCCTTACATTTTTTGTTAACGTTAAGAATTCATTAGTATTTGAACCTCGGCATTAAAATAAGTGAAGTAGTACCAGGGAGGGCCATGAAGATCGTATGCTAAGTACGAAATCGTATACTCTGAGTAACGATATTAGAGTTAATATGATTAAATTTAATCATCTGGAGCATATAGAGTATGACGCGGTTTCTAAAATACATAGCGTTAGGGAATCTAATTATTACGAGAGGGTTACTAAAATATAAACACAGTTAAGTTAGATTCAAGCTTAAATATTGGAGGAAGAAAATCGATGGAAGACATTTTCAAGCAATTTCACGACTTGTTTTATTTACCAGGCGACAGATTGTCCTATAAAACAAGATATCAGTAAAAATAGAGCAGGCATCGATCAATCAAAGACATTACAGGTTTCCAGAAGCGCATAAAGAAAAAAATTAATAAACAGGTAAATAAGATGGTGGAAGATGGAATAATTGTTTCCAGTTTTTCTCCATGGAATTCTCTAATAATTGTAGTTCCAAAGAAGTCGGGAAGCTACGGATAAAAGAAATGGAGGCTAGTTGTCAGAAAATTGAACGATGCCACCATTAAACAGATTTTCCCAATTCCACGTATAGATGAAATATTGGATCAGTTAGGTCATAGCAGATAATTCACTACACTTGATCTGGCTAGTGGGTATTATCAAGTGCTAATGGAAGAATCAGACAGAGAAAAAACAACATTTAGTTCAGGAGTCGGACATTATGAATTTAATAGAATGCCATCTGGATTAATGGGAGCACCTGTTACCTGTCAAAGATTAATGAATCATGTATTGACTGGACTCTAGGGAATAAATTGTTATATATGTTTGGATGACATTGTTGTATACTACTCAAAAAAGACACGAAATTTGAATGGACAAAAAAATGTCAGAAAGCTTTTGGAGATTTGAAGCAAGCAATTTTCTCTCCGCCAATTTTCGCCTACCCAGATTTTTCTAAAATTTTTGTGTTAACAACAGATACTAGCAATGAGGCTGTAGGTGCAATTCTATCACAAGATGAAATTGGATGGTCTTTTCAAGCAGGGTGCTCAGTAATACTGAGAAAAGCTATTCCACCATTGAAAAGGAATTCCTGGCCATCGTATGGACTGTGAAGAATTATCGAGCCAAAATCTACACTGGCCACCGGCCACTATGACGATTTGCAAACTTACAAGACCAGATACCACGTTTGGCACGTTTCAGGCATTAATTATCCAAAATTGATTTTGAGATTATCTACAAACCAGGTAAAAGAAATTTAAATGCAGACGCACTCAGCAGAGTACCAAAGCCATAACCTGAAATAGCTATGGTTAAGACTCGTTCTAAGACAAGAAAAAAGGTTGAAGACCAAAATAAAATAGAAGGAAATTCCGACGACAAGCAGGACCTGGATAAGGAAGCAGAGAATACAGAAAACTAAAATGTGGAGCTGCTCAGCGATGAAAAGGATACAACGATGGTACTACCCAATTTCCAAGATTTACCCTTAGGAGAACATCGGGGTGCACTGCAAACTTATTTTAGAATTAAAATATAATATAGATGGAAGGGTATGCGTAACCAAATTAAGGATTATGTAAAAAATTAAAAAAAAAATGGCAAATCAACAAATCTTCAAGGATTACCCAAATACCAATGATATTGACCCCCACGCCTTCAAGGCCATTCGAAAAGGTTTATATGAAGAGATTGTAGGAATTATCCCAGAAACCACTTCGGGAAATAAGTACATTCTTACTTCCCAAAATGATTTTTCAAAAATTTTCATTTGTGTAAACATTTCTGATACAGAATCTAACAAAAGCTATCGACAACGAGGTTACTCTACAACATACCAAAATTTTTAGTCACAGATAATGGTACAAATTTTACATCAAAAAATTAACATAATAATAAATAACACTATGAGGCAATTAAAAAATAGCTGAATATACAGGAGCTCTGACCCATGTAGTTGGGTTGGCGATAATAATGATTTTCTACGATTTTTTTCTAGGCATCCGATTTTCAAAATTTCTAAAGAATTAACAGAGTTATGGGCAATGATGTAACACGCGTATCCGTGTTACAAATGCCGAATATTAATATATTCGGCATCCATATTTATATAGAACAAAAATAATAAATAATTAGAAAATAAATAATAATAAAATAAATAATAATAAAATAAAAAATAATAAAAAAATAATAAAATAAAAAAAAAAAATATTAAAAATAAACTCATGTCGCGATTCAGTATCGAACCCGTACATGTGGGCAAGGTCAGGTGGTGGGACGAACCCACGGAACACTTGCACCAAGACACATTTACGACTTCGATACAGATAAATGAGTTTGCATATGTGCTTGTGCTTGATTCAGTTGATATAAATTAATTAATATAAATGAATTTGAATTTACATGTAATGCATGTACGTATGTATGTAATATATGTTAATTGAATAAAGACAAAAACACAAGTAAAAAAATAAAGGCAAACACATAGAGCAGATATGAGAATTCTCGTTTGGTTTAGCATACATTTCATAGATAATGATCATGCTGAACCAACTAAAATCGAGAAAAGCGACTTCCGTACTTGATCGGACAAGCGACATATGTACATGTGCTTGACCAGTTGGGATCAGTATCGAAGCGTCTTTCTGCAGTTGCCAATTATTTTGCAACAACGACCCGTTGGGCGAATTGCTACCAACGAGTGCTCTATTGAAGCAGAACCATATACGGTGCGCGACAATACGAGTTCTTGCTCTAAAGTGATCCCATATACGGGAGCTTCGGGTAGTCAACTGCGAGCCTTCTGCTCTGCCAAAGTAGTTACTTTGACCACTTCAAATCCAAGAGCAACCAGCTCGAGCGCTGGTTCCTCCTGCATTCCCCTCCTTGCCTCCCTCTTACTTGCGTAGGATACGAATAGAGTAGGATAGTTTCATAAATTTGTAGCCTTAGTGGAATAATTCAATTGTAGCATATTTTTCATTAATTTGTTAATTCAATTTGCCAATTCTTCTGTACTTTTAAGCCTCTTTTCTTTTTGTAAATACTTATTTCTTGTAAAGACAAATAAACGAAAAGAATAATAAAAGTAGGAATTGTACCGCGAGAGGTATATCATCCGAGCCGAACACTCTAGTGTCGGTAATATTACTGTCAATTTGACAGTAAGTGTGTAATTCGGTTTTCCTCCTACAACAAGAGTTTTTCGCTGGCCTCTTGTTTACCCTGGCTGGCTGAGCGTTACCCCAGCTGGAAAACAAAGGCACGCGTTACAATGATACGAAACAGAAAACTTCTGCTCGACATATTCTGTTCATCTGCAATGCTATTTCCCGTATCCAGTATTTCCCAAGATGCTTAAAACTGGCAGATGTCTCAGTAACACCAAAACTTGGAATTTGTATAGGCCAATTAGTCGTCTGCCTACAGTTTCGAAGCTATACGGAAGAATGTTACTTAATCAAGTGGGTGCCATAGCTCAATGGTTAGTGCGTTGGCCTTCTGAGCAGTAGGCCGTGGCTTCAATCTCCGGTTGAAGCATAACAAAATTTGATATCGAATAGATTTTTCTTTCGAACTTTACCCACCTGTCGGCAAGAATTGGCAATTAAAAGATCTCTGTGACAAACTTAAGTTAAAGGTTAATATAAGTAGGTCTCTTCTAATGCTGTCCAAATTTAACACGCACAACAGTATTGGAAGAGAAGCTGGGTGATATTACAATGGGCCTTTCTGGCCTAAGTGTGTCCTCTCAGAGAGAGAGGGCAGCCACGATAACCTAACCTAACCTACTAATCTAACCTAACCCCGTCTCTCCTGGTTTTCGAGCGTAGCATGGGACAATTGAGCAAGTCAGAACTCTGCTGCCGAAAAATACACATGCTCTTTTGAAAAACTATATACGCTGCACAAGCTATGCTGCAAGGGTAGAAAATTTCACTTCACTACCACAATTCATCGAGGCAGGGGTGTCACAAGGTATTGTACTGGGACCACTATTACTTGCTGTGCACTCTTCGACTTGCCGACTTCAGGAAAAATAACAACTTCCACATTTACAGATGGCACCGCTTTTGTGACCAGCCACCAAAACCCAATTATTGCCTCACAACTGCCAACAAAAACATTTGGAGATAGCCGAAGATTATCCGAAGATTTGGAGACTCCCAAAGTGGAGGATGATTTTCATTCAAAAAAATATGAAGCTGTGGTAGAATTATTTGTGTTTGCGTTGAGTCAACCAATGAAATATTCATAACATTTTCGTGATCTACATGTTGCATTCTTGAGCTAAGCATTTCTGTTTGAATTCGATACAACTCCAAATCAAGTGTAAGATCACCAAATTCTTCTTGGGACACATAATGACAGCTGAATAACATTGAATAAGATTAAGTTTACACATATATTGAAATCTTCCTAAATCCTCATTTGGGCTACAGGGAATTTCGGAATCACTTGCACATACCAAGTATCAAAATCTGAATATTTTACTTTTTGCCTGATTTTGTAATGAAAGGCTTTCGACGAATAATTTTATTAACAAATATATGAATAAAAAATTACAAAGGGATTTTGATAATTACACATTTTGATTTTTTTTCCGTATTTATACAAAATTTACGTAATTTTTTGTAAATGAATTAAAATATACATGATTTATTAATAATTGCGGAAAATTTGTTTTATATGTTGAATTAGGAGAATTAGGAGAATCGTGAATATTGAACTAGATTAGGTGGTCATTTTGAAAAAAAATTTTTGTTTCGTATCTTTGTCCATAATCCTTTAGAATTAAGTGAAATGAACGTTTTTGTAAAGCAGCACATCTTGTGGATCCATTAAGAGTCAAATTTTGAAAATCGGATGCCAGAAAGTGGATGGTAAATTTCAGTAAAGGCAGAAACAAATTATTTTTTATTTCACTATGTAATTATGTTTAAAGTGGTCGAGTGATTTTGTTTATATATTTGTGGATTAGAGTTCTTCACATTGTTTAGAATTTGTTTCTAACTATAGTATTAAAATAAAATATATATTAAAGTTCGTAAACCTTCCCATAACATTTAAAAGGTTTTTTCTATATCTTAATGTTATGATGGCATTTCTAGTGATGATTACAACATAAGTTACACAAATTCGTCTTTAACAAAAACTAAAATAAAGAATTAATGTTTATTTTCTTTAACATAAATGTCAAATTGTGATTTAGTGCATTTCCTTAAAACTTAGTAACGATACGGGCACCTATTAATACACGATTAGGCAAGTAATATTTGGTGTCATTGTTTTTTGTCATTTTCGGAACAAACAAGTCTCACTCCACTTTGATGTGCATGTGTTTATACATTTATTAACTTTTATGAATTTGTATGACATGCAGATGTGTTAATTTGTTATTTTTTCCCTTGATTTTCTAGGAAATTTTATGCGTAAAAAGCAGATGTCCATTCGAAATCGATCGTGCGTTTATTCTTAAATTATGCAAAGAAAAAAAATCCCGAAAAATTTATATTGAAATACTATATAAAACAAACAATTCTATAAATGGGGTTGAAATGTGAAAAAACAATTCGAAATTGTTTATATGAATATATGTAGTCATACCTTTTAAAATCACCACGTCCATGCTTCAGTTTAATATCCACACAGTGGTACTACACAAATAATTGTGTCCGTTAGATAATTCATTGTTGTTGTATCCGGTTTTCTCCTCAACTGTTCAAATGTTCATAGTTTGATTCAAGTTTTGTTACATTTTTATTCTTTGCAAAACTTGTTTTTACTTAATTGGATATTGGACAACGAATATCGGATTAAAATCAAAACGGATATCCCCATCCTAACCCTTTCACATTTTTCCCACAGAAAAAATTTCGAATAAAAGGTAGTGTATATATATATATATATATAAAAGGTAGTATATATATATATATATATATATATATATATATATATATATATATATATATTATATATATGTATATATAGTATATATATATATAATATATATAAAGATATATAAATATATATGTATATATGTGTGTATATATGTATATATATATACGTATATATGTATATATATATATATATATATATATATATATGTGTATATATATATATATATATATATATGTATATATATATATGTATATATATATGTATATATATTTATATATATATATATATATATATATATATATATATATATATATATATATGCGTTTACATATTTCAGATTTCGTTATCCTTAAGCAACCCGTTCTTCTACTAAGCACGATCTTTGCTTTTACTTTTATTATTCCTATTCTAATACAGACCACTGGTCAAGTTTTTTATTCCCACACTCTCACTATCAACTTCACTGCAACGCACAAAACGAGTATCAACCCCTATTTTGTAATAAAAGACAATAAAGCGACTACTACGAGACGAAGAGTTTTCTTTTGTTGCAAATCAAGTACACATAAAAAATGATAATCACCAAGAACAACTTCTTGTTGGTGGTCGCCTTTTCATACCCTACTTGCAAATAATTAACAGTACTCAACATATAGATGTTTGCGGTATCTCCTAGGAGAGGTGACAGATATGTACACACACACACACAATCATATGCAGACGTATAGGAGACGCTTAAAAATGAAATATGAGGACGATTAAAAATATAAAATTAAGTAAATAAATATGTTTAAAATTACACAAGCAATAATATTTAAAAAAAGAGAAATAATGTGAAATCAATTTAAATTAAATTTTATATTTTCCACGATCGGGTAAAATTCCTTTTTGTGCGACGGTGTGACCTAGGAACTCTACATGTGTTCTGAGAAATTTACATTTTTCAATGTTAACCTTTAACTTGGCTTTTAGTAAGAGAGAAAATACTGCCTCTAAATTTTAAAGGTGGTCTATTTTATCCTTCCCAATAGCTATAGTACTGTCGTCAATATATAATAACAATATTTTCCTATCAATGGTTTGAGAACATCAATAATCATCCTCTGAAATATATAGGTCGCATTCTTGAGTCCAAACGGCAATCTGGTGAATTCATATTTACCATTGGTCGGTGGAAAAGCGGTTTTGAATATCTTTTCTATAATCTTTATTTGATGAAATCCGAGTGTTAAATCGAGTGTAGTGAAATACTTGCACTTTCCTAAACTTGATAATGTATTGTGTATAGCTGAGGTTGGGTATGTATATAATACTGTAACAGTGTTCAGACGTTTGAAATCAATGACTGCTCTGTATTTTTCTCTCCTGAAGAGTTTGCTTTTTTGAGTACTATCAAAAGTTGACAATTGTATGGACTTTTGGAGGGCCTTATTATACCATTCCTAAGAAATTCATCTTTTGTGATTTTCAACTTCAGTTCTAAGGTTTGTTGAGTAAAGATGTGATTTGGTGTGTACTGGGTTGTTTTAATTTCTGCACGGACCGTTGTATCTACCGTGCCCTTTTCAGATACTGGCTCAAAGAGTCCGGCGTATTTATTTATAATTTTGTAAATATCAGAATTTTCATTTGAAATTATATGAACATTATTTACCTGCTAAAAGCAAGAATATCTATTCTTGCTTTTAGTTCAATTTTGACATTGACTAACAAATGATTTCAACTCTCAAAGGATATAATACCTAAACATTCGAAGAATTTGAAGAATCTATTAATTTTCCGATTTATTTTTACTTGTGCTGCAGCGGACTGAACTTTGAAAAGTATATTTAATATTTTTGAATTTGTGACGATTTGCTCGCCGACGAAACTTTTGTTGATTTCTGGATCCCCCAAAAATTTCTATATTTTGCCAGCATTAGTGCGGAATTCTATGTATGGAATGCTAGAGAGGCTGTTGTCATAAAATGTACTTCCTCGCAATCTTGTGCCTTGCTGAGGACACATTCTTGTGGCTCATCAGTATATACCCGTGATTCCTCTATATACCCTTCGAATCTTCTATGAACTCCCCATTTATTTCCGTATTGAACAGCCTTTGCTATTTTTTAGGCAAACTTGAACTGTCATTAGATGGTCTAATCACAGATCTGACTGATGGTCCATTAATATAATTGCTTCTGTTGAATCGTAATGTTGGACCAACGTCCATAGGAATTGGTGGCTTCGGTTGAGTTGACCTTTGTGGAGGTATGCGTTATGAAAGTTGTTTATAATCAACATTATAATAAATTTGATTAATTTCGAAAGAATTCAATTTTTTTGGTACTGGCCTCGGTTCGTATTGATTCCTTGGTACGTAAATTTGATTTACAGGGGTTGTCACGGTATAATGTGTGACTTTCGAACGAACTGAACAGTTTCAAAAATTCAAATTTTGAATTTCTAGACCTGAAGCATATACTTTCGGAAAGGTTTGTGATTTTTGAATCATCTTGACAATTCGCCATTTGTTTCTCTGATGAAGACATATAGAGCTCTGTTCTATAAAAACGTCTTTTGTTTCCTGTTGTTTATTAATTATGGTGGTGATTTATTTTAGGATAAAATTTGTCATTACATTGTAAGAGATTAGGGCAGTATCTGCAGGTCCCCTAACCTTTTATTGTATATGCTGCAATATAGCACGAAAAATGGGGTTTCCTCTTATAATCTCATAGCCTATAAGAATAGATTCCACACAGTGGACGCACGAAATGTACTGTACCATCAAAAACCCGTAGATCTTTTACACAATCTGCAAGCCTCTTAATTTCTATTAGCTCTGCCTCTATTACAGAAGCTATATTAACAGGAGGGTTAGCAGCACCCGTCAGTTGAGTAATTGTATTACGTCCAATTTCGAAGAAGAGTTGTTTCACAAAATGTATATATCGTATAAACGATATAATATGATATAATATTATAACTTCAATAAATTACAAAGGATATAAGAATCACATTAACCAGTTATATCATAAACTGTTGCACTAAAGGATTATTGTTGGTGTTCTTAAATTGTTGGTGCTACTTAAAAAAACTTTGGTCCTAAAATACTGTTGGTGGCTAAACCGACTTCGGCCATATAAGGGTTATTTTTTTAGCGCTTTTTTAACTTAAAAAGACTGATACCAAAATTTTGATTAAGGCAAAGCTTAATTTGAACATTTTAAGTTCGTTGTATTAAAGCTTGATCATAGTGAACAAAATAATTTAAGTAAGAGTTTTAAAAAATTATTAAAAATACAGAAAAATATTTAAAAATCTGTATTATACACCACGGGCAAGGAACTTCAATGGCCTTTATTCCGATTCTGAACTTTTGGCAGGTTAATAAAACATTTTTTGGAAAAAAAAAATTTTGTTTAAAAAAATTTTATAACAGATTTTTATTTTTCATTATAACTTAAAAAGCCTTAATAAAAATAAAAAAAAAATAAATATGTGGCACTTAAAGCCCCAAAGGGCTCATTGGCCGAGCTTCTCTTCCATTACTGTTGTGCGTCTTAAATTTTGGACAATATTAGAAGGGACCTACTTATTTTAGCCGGTTCCGAACGGCAGAACACTTGCGACATCACTTTTTCTGAGCTTTGTCACAGAGTTCTTTTTATATAAAATATATGAGTAAAAAGCTATTAAAAAGAGCTTTTATACCCATGTTATAAAAAAGAATTGCAAGGTTATTGAGTAATTGCAATTTCAAATTTGAACTTTCACCTTCAGCCACGCCTTCTGTAAGCGTTTCCTCCATAATTTTTTTATTCGTCATGTTCGCAAAAATAGCCTCTATACGAATCAATTAGTTATTCTTTTTACCTTAGGGTGTGCTATTCTGCACTTGTGCCATATATATATATATATATATATATATATATATATATATATATATATATATATATATATATATATATATATATATATATATATATATATATATATATATTAGGGTGAGTCAAATTGTAGGGGGCCGAAAAAATTAAGGGGCTCATCGAGATTCTTGTTCTACGGGTCATTTGAAGATACTTTTCCAAAGAAACCATAGCTCTAAAATCGAGCCCCCGGCTTTTCAAAATAGGTTTTTTCCCCAAATACTCAAGAATAGATGTAAAAAAAAATGCTATTTTCTCTAGCCAAATGTGTATGTGGGGGTTTTTGGATCGAGGAATCCATTTTTGAGATCTATTTTTATTTTTGAGCACCACCAGAGGGCGCTTTCGTTCATTTTTTAATTTGATCGTTTTTTTTTGGGGTAAATTTACGAAATTTTTCGTGTAAATTGACGAATATTTGACTTTCTCATAAGACAACCCAAAACTTTAAATAGCCCAGAGTGTTTAGCGTTAAAAATGATGGGGGAAGGGGGGGGGGGTTATTCATTCACGACCTATATCGAATTTAAGACAAAGAGTAAACAAAGCATATTTTACTTTATTTTTTTCTTCTAAAATTCAACATAACAAATAATAAAAGCATATAAAATGTAATTAATAAAAAAAATTAATTGAATTCAGTAATTAAGAAACAAAACGAAGAGTTTTAGGAAATAAACGCGAAGGAGTTATTTTTGAAAGTCTTTCTTGCTGTCAAGTCTAGCGAATTTTTCACGACTTTCTAATGTCACCGCCATAACTCCTTCTCGATTATGTTCTAAAACTCTTTTGGATACACTAGCCAGCAATTAAACATGTCTTTCCGTTCCTTGTATGTGTACTGGAATTTTCGGATCAGGCAGCGGTGGATCAATGTCTTCTAAATATTGTTGTAGATATTCATAAGGAATATTTCGAGTGAATGGTGGTTCGAATAAGATTGAATTATCATTCATGTCAATCATATTCGTAAAATCTGTGCAATTGAAGTTTATGATAGGCTTTTTATAAACTCTCAGTAGCATCGGATCTTCCACATGGTTACGGTAGTGTAAAATTTTTTTTAGAGCTAAGTCGCGTATTTTTTTTTCATCGTCGAACAACATTGCCAATAAAATGTTTTCTGAATGAGCATAATACTGGCAGATTCAGACCAGTCAAATCAGAAGACATACCAAAAGCAGGAACATCGTGAGAAGGCATATGTTTCAAACTACTTTCGGTACTTATTGATGTTGGTGCGGCTTGTGATGTTGACGGCAATAGATCCATGTTTAAAATTAAATATTAATTAATTAATTTATAAATATTAAGATTTTCCAGCTAGATTTTGAGGTTTTCTTCCTTCAAAAGTGGTAAAAATGTGATTTAGGTCTTAGCTTGAAATCTATCGATTTTATTTTTAGAAAAGCTGGAAAAAGGAACAAAATGTATGGAATATGATTTAACAATTTATAATTCGAGTATGATTTTTGAATATATTCAATACAAAGTCAAAAATTCGTCTATTTCCACAACAGTATCGTATATTTTTCCAAAACAATGTACGAAAGCGCCCTCTGGCTGCACTCAAAAATAAAAATTAATGTCAAAAATGGATTCCGCGACCCAAAAAACCCCCACATACACATTTGGCTAAAGGAAATAGCATTTTTTTGCCTCTATTCTCGAATATTTCTAGAAAAAATACCTATTTTGAAAAAGCCGGGGGCTCGAAATTCATTTTAGAGCTATGGTTTCTTTGGCAAATTTGCTTAGAATGACCCATAGAATCACGATGAGCCTTTGGGTCGAAAAAATTTGACCCACCCTAATATATATATATATATATATATATATATATATATATATACATATATATATATATATCTATATATACATATACATATATATATATATATATATATATAAATATATATATATATATATATATATATATATATATATATATATATATAAATATAAAGGGTTATCCATTTCGCGGTTTCCAAAGTATAGGGCTAGAATTCGACATCTGTCAAACTGAGTTGTTAAAACAATTTCTTTCTTTTTCAGTTCAAAGTCTGACATTTGCGAAAATGGATCGCTTAACTATCGCCCAACGCATTAAAATTGCAAAAACCTACTACAAAAATGGTGATTCTGCCACAGCCACATATCGTGCTTTAAGAGGAGATTATGGTTTACATAATCGTCCAACTACGCAAGCAATTGGCAAAATTGTGAAGAAATATGAAGAGAAATATGAAGAGACTGGTTACAGATATTTTAAGGCCTGTGCATCATCGTTTCGCTCGTACCACCGAAAATATCGCTGCTGTAAGTGAAAGTGTTGCCGAAGACCCGAATGTGTCGATTCCTCGTCGTTCTCAGGAATTAGGACTGTCTTACGGCACATTATGGCGTATTTTGCATTTGGATCTACACCTAAATCCATATAAAATCCAGCTTACACAACAACTGAAGCCAGCTGACCATTCACAACGTCGTAGATACGTCGAATGGACGCTTGAACAACAGGCGGTGGACGGCGATTTTTCGAACAAAATTTTCTTCAGCGACGAAGCACATTTCTCACTCGGTGGGTATGTTAACAAACAAAATTGTCGTATTTGGGGTTCTGAGAATCCTCAAGTAATTGAAGGGTGGCCACTACATCCACCAAAAATCACTGCTTGGAGCGCTCTTTGGTCCGGAGGTGTGATTGGACCTTACTTCTTCGAAAACGACGATGGAACGACTGTCACCGTCAATTCGGAGCGTTATGGTCATATGATAACCGACTTTTTTTGCCTGCTATTGAAGAATATGACTTAGAGAATATGTGGTTTCAACAAGACGGTGCCACATGCCACACAACTCGAGCGAATATGGCTTTATTGCAAGAGAAATTTTCTGGCCGCGTAATTTCTCGTCGTGGCGATATCAAGTGGCCACCAAGATCATGCGATTTGACACCGCTTGACTTTTTTTTGTGGGGCTACCGATATTTTCGGTGGTACGAGCGAAGCGATGATGCACAGGCCTTACAATATCTGTAACCGATCCAGTCTCTTCATATTTCTTCACAATTTTGCCAATTGCTTGCGTAGTTGGACGATTATGTAAACCATAGTCTCCTCTTAAAGCACGATATGTGGCTGTGGCAGAATCCCCATTTTTGTAGTAGGTTTTTACAATTTTAATGCGTTGTGCGATAGTTAAGCGATCCATTTTCGCAAATGTCAGACTTTGAACTGAAAAAGAAAGAAATTGTTTTAACAACTCAGTTTGACAGATGTCGAATTCTAGCCCTATACTTTGGAAACCGCGAAATGGATAACCCTTTTATATATATGTCTATATGGTGGTCTGGTGGTGTTCGCAAGGTAACGTGTCTAACTGCCTCAATCGGGTGGGGCTAGCTCAATCCTTATTGATCTCATCGCAAGTCAACTCACTGGCTGTCATGTAGTTTGATCTGAGCGCTATGTGATGATACCAGCTTGCTCTGCTTAGTATGCGATTATTAATGGAGGCCCTCCACGTGGCGACCACCGGGAAACGTCCTCCTGGCACCCGCTGGGAGGCGGCTGAAGTAAGTGTCGAAAATCACCTCGGTTAGAGGTTGTGCGCTGGGTTTGGGACCCGCCATATAAAAAATCCCCTAGTGAAGAAAAAAACAATGCCTCGGATAAGGACTAGCGCTTTTGATGATCACCCCTAAAAACGAAACCGCTGCCCCCGTCACGTTATCAAAATCGTGCTTGGCTACTTTAATGCCAGGGTGGGCTAGGAAGGTAGCTTTGATCCCACAGTCAAAAAATTCAGCCTCCACCAGAGCACCTCCGATAACGGAATGAGGCTGATCGACTTTGCCGCAGCACGAAACATTGTAATTAGTGGTACCAGATTCCAACATCTTTATCCACAAAGCGACATGGCTGTCTCCAGATCAACGAAGAAGAAAGCAAAGTGATCATGTGGTGATTGACGGAAAGCATCATTCCAGTGTGATGGAAGTGAAATCGATCCGTGGTGTCAACATCGACTCGGATCACTACCTTGTTGCAGCTAAGGTGCGCACACGTTTATGTGTCGCAAATAACAAGATAAGTCCCACACAGAGAAAGCTCGACGTCAGTAAGCTGCGATCACCAGATATAGCAGATGCATTTGCCACTCGACTATCGGATCTGCTTTTGCATAACACTCCCCCACTTGATGATACATGCTCACGGTGGGCACATATATCCCACTCCATGACTACTGCTGCCGAGGAGTAATCGGTTACTACCGGCCTCTGAGGAATGAGTGGTATGATCAGGAGTGTCGGGACGCTACCGCAGAGAAAGACGACACCTACAGAAAAACCCTGCGAGCAGGCGCAACGCGAGCTGTTAAGGAGCGGTACAGAGAGAAAAGGAGTGCAGAGAGACGTCTTTTCAGGCGCAAGAAGAGGGAGTTGGAAAGACGCGAGTGTGAGGAGATAGAGATGTGTACCGACAAGAATGACACTCGAAGATTCTTCGAAAAGATCAAGCGCCTGAGTGGAGGTTTAAATCCCGGAACCTCTTCTTGTCGTGATGGAAATGGGAATCTGGTTACAGATGTCCAGAGTGTACTGAGCCTATGGAGGGAACACTTCTCTACGTTACTGAATGGCGATGCTACGACCAATTCCGCCAGTGGAGGATACTGACCGATAACCCCAATTACAGATGTTGATGTTCCACCACCCGTCTATGAAGAGGTTGAAACGGCCATTTTGAGGCTGAAGAACAACAAAGCTGCAGGTGCTTATGGCTTGCCTACCGAGTTGTTTAAGACCGGAGGCGATGAGCTGCTCGCCTGCATGCACCAGCTTATAAGCAGAATAAGGTCGGATGAAAACATGCCTGATAATTGAAGGCTCATTGTTCTCTGTCCTGTACATAAAAAAGGAGACCCCACAATTTGCGCCAACTACCGTGGAATAAGTCTCCTGAGCATCGCATACAAGGTTCTATCAAGCGTACTGTGTGAAAGATTGAAGCCCATGCTCCACAACCTGATTGGACCTTATCAGTGTGGCTTCAGACCTGGTAAATCTATCATCGACCAAATTTTCACACTGCGCTAAATCCTGGAGAAGACCCAAGAAAAACAGATCGACACACATAATCAATCTGTTGATTATAAAGCCGCTTTCGACAGTCCGGTAAGGGATTACCTCTACTCAACAATGTTTGCAAAGCTCATTCGACTTCGTAGAATGACACTGCATAACTCCCGTTTCATTTTTAATTAGTTCCAATTTATTAAACAGCGCTTATTCGTACAAACTCGTATAACTTTTACTGATCTCATTAATAATTCTGTTGTATCCGTCTAGGATTTCATTAGTTGTGCTAATTAAGTACTGGTTAATTGTGTACTGTTTGTTGTTTTTTTCTGCTAAATCATTCACCAAATATTTTGAAGATCTGATCCCAGTCTGTAGCGTCAGGGTTTTCCTCAAGCCATTATTCTCAATTGGTCCAGTAAATTATCTATTTTCAAAAGTACGTGTCCTAGTTGTGATGCTAGGATTCCTGTTTTGCTTATCTCGTAGCGAACGATTGGTGTAATGCTATCTATGACTCGTTCGTATTCATTAAAGTTAATAGTATGTATAATTTTGTATTTGCCTTTACTTATTTTTCCAAATCCTTGTTTAATTGAAACATATGTTATGAAAGGAAGGAAAAAAGGATCAGCTTTTTAGGTGGCATTTCTGGATTTTCCTATTTTCAGTGATGGTTATCGGGACAATATATTCTTTGGCTACGGTTCCCTTAAAGATTGGTTATTTTTCTTTTTAATTTTTTTATCTAGTTTGAAGAGAACTTCTTCGGATTCATAACTTTTCTAATTTGTTTTTTTTTTCTTATTGTGCCATTTTAGTTCCGTTTCCTGTTTCCTAGAGATTTCATTACGCAAGTCAGTATTAACGATTTCCTTAAAGCTGATTAATAGCGTTTTCTTTTCTCAATGAAATGTTACACTTTTTTTACCCTTTGCCAGGGCTGTCAAAATTTCATGTTCTTTTCTTAAATGCGTGTAGCCTTTTCATCGGGTGTTGTGTTCTTTTCTAAAAAATATTGCCCTCTAAAGGGGGAAAAATGTAACATTCTATTAAATGACAGGGCGAAAGTGTTGCACTGCAAAATAGCCGATTCTCAGTCAATCTTTTGTGATTTCTCGTGGAATAAAAAAAAATATATAAAATACTATAATGCGAGCTAACGAAGAGAGTGTAGTTATTGCAACAAATAAAGTTCTAAACAACTGGACGTCTTCTAAAGACGAAGATGAATATATGTATATCATCATGTGTATATATATCAGCATTGCATGTACATATATCAGCATTATAACAGTACATTTTCGAGTGTAACATTTTTTTTTGTTCTTTTCTTACATGAACAAAGTAGCATTTTTGTCGGGTAGCAAGCAACACTAGAGAAGTTTTCCCATTTAAAGGTATAACACTTTTATTGAGAAAAGAAAACGCTACAAGTCTCGATAGTTTACTCTGTCTGTTCTTCCAAAAAAAAAAAAATATCTGCTGATTGTATTGTTGTATCTATCAACTGCAATGTTAATGATTTCTTTTAGGATATAATTGAGATATTCAACTTGGAGGCAACTTAGCATTTCAATTATTGTAGAACGAACTGGAACGAGTTAACTTCGCTTTTCTGTAGAGGTGCTAAATAAATTTCAGTTCCTAAGCCTTTCAAGTAATTTAATGTTATCGGACTTATGAAGTTGCTTTCGTTGTCCATAACAAATAGTTTTGGTGCAGAAAAGAAGTGTAGTAGCTTAATTAACTTATCTCTAATATGCAAAACTGATTAGTTTTTATTCGATAGAATAAAAAATAAATCATTTTCTTTCTACTGTGTCAACGTTGTTCTCTACTCCAGATGGCAAGATTACCAGTAATTTTATATTTATATATTCAATTTTATTTATATTCAATTATTTTTTACAAAAACTAAAACTTTTACTTTTATTTTCTCATAATTACACGTACATAATAGTCGTAGTATATTCTTATAAATTAGACTTTTGTTCTATAAAATTTGTAGTTGTTATGTTTTTACAAAGTTTTATAATTTTACTTTTAGACAAACGGTTTTCATGTATATTGTATAGATAGATAGATAGATAGATTCTTTTATTATACAGCCTTAAAAATATACATAAATATCCTAAAACTATTTAACAAAGAATTTACGACATTGACTCAAAGGTCGTCTGTCGGAAAATACAATTATACAATAAAATTGTACAATAAAATACAATTATACAGAATAACAATAACACAGATTGGTTGACAAAAGAAATGCACAAGGCCAATTATATTCGTTTACAATTAAGTTTCTATATTTCAATGCATCAGTGACAAACCAAACCAGACCATTCCATCCTCCCGGGCCAATTCCATTCAATATATCATTAACTTCATCTTGGTCTAAGTAAAGTTGTCCAAAATATCGGTATCGGTATCGGATTCGTTTTAATATTGGGCATCTTCCTAAAAAGTGGGGTATTGTTTCTAATTCGTCCAAGTTGCATTTTGAATTCTTTTTGCCTTCAAGATAAATAAGGTCACATCTAGCCTTCAAAATCCAAGATATTTTATAATTTTCTACAGTATCATTTATGTAACTTTTACTAATATTGTGATCTAAGTCCTTGTATACTCGTAAACTTTTCAGAGCTTTTTCCCACAATCTCTGTTTGTTCGTCAAGTTCACACTTGAGAGTAATATGCCTATGTTATTTTTCCACAGTCTCTTATCCGAAATGTCATAAATCAAGTCAATATTAATTAATTAATTTCTTCTTAAGTCCTGTACTGCTTTTAGCCAAAAGATTTGTCTTTCTACAATAATTTTTGAAAGTCTATGTCGTAGTCTAGCAGCATCGTAGTCAAATACAGTATTGTATATATATATTTAAGGTGAAGTTGTAAAGTGTATAAATGACAATTTGGAAGACCTGTTTCCAAAAGCAGACAGTATGACGGTGCATTTGTATTGTATATAATGTAAGTCTTATATATTAATTTATCTTTCTAAAACTTTCAAACTTGGGGAATGCACCGTTGTTTTTCATATTGTATAATTTAACAACAACTTTGCAATTTCCTTCTTCGGAATGATAACCCGTTATGTTAATTCTCTCCATTTATTCTCCAACTTCTCTCTCCTATTGCTATGACTGGTCTATTTTTCATAACGATTTCCTAAACCTAGGTATTTCTATACTAACTCGCATTTAACAATTTGATTGCTTAAAATGCTTGATTAATTAATTCGCCCGTGTTCATTAGTATCCACACACCGAATTACAATTCAACGCGATGCATTGCAACAGATGTGGTTATACACATGAACATGGCACCTTACCCTATTCTATGTCCTGAACGTTAACTAATAGTTCTTACTTCAACTATTGTATTTTATATCCCAACTGAAAAAAAAAATTTTTTTCTACCATAAAAAAAAAAATAAATATGTGGCACTTAAAGCCCCAAAGGGCTCATTGACCGAGCTTTTCTTCCATTACTGTTGTGCGTCTTAAATATGGACAGTATTAGAAGGGACCTACTTATTTTAGCCGGTTCCGAACGGCAAAACACTTGTGACATCACTTTTTTTTTTTTTTGTCACAGAGTTCTTTAAGAAGCTTTTTCATGGCAAGTTGTTACTGTCGGAAGAATTGCCAATTGCTTGCCGACAGGTGGGTACCATTCGAAAGAAAAATCTTTATCGATATTAAATTTGTTATGCATCACCCGGGGATTGAACCACGACCCACAGATCAGAAGGCGAACACACTAACCACTGAGCTACGGCACCCATCATAATCACTATTAATTCGTTTAACTGCTATTACTTATTGATAAAAATGTTTTAGTAAGTTGTTATGGTACATTTTGTCCGATTTTAATAGTTGTCGTTACTCGACTGTCCACATGTATCACCACTTAAAAATTATATAGTGGATCCCTTTGTCGTATTGAATTTTAGCTGACTTCTTTGCTTTTTCCTAATTTTCCCTCACTAACTCATGCGACCTTTCTAGTTGGTATTTTAATACCTTATTTTGATCTTCTGCATTGTGCAGAGGTGATCTTTTTGTTTTTAAGTTTGTCAGCGTCCGAAGTATTTACGATGTTATTGTGTACGTGCATCGCTGATGCTAACTATTGGTCCCAATTAGACCCATATTTTTTAACAAAACTCTTAAGATATTATGCTAAAGGTGGCTTCTTTATAAAGAACCATTTGCTTGTGGATGGTACGGTTTATAAATTATTTCAAAATCAAATTCAGATAGTCTATTTCTATTTCCAGATAGTCTGGTCTTTCAGATTGACAATTCCTCGTAAGGGCTGATGGTCAGTGTAGACTTTGATTGGTCTACCCAGTAGATAAGCTCTATAATTCTTTACAGCCCACACTATAGCCAAGAAGTCCTTTTCAATGGTGGAATATCTTTTCTCAGTATTACTAAATGCTCTGCACGCAAAGGCTATTGGTCGATCTTTTCTAATTTCACCTTGCGATAGAACTGCCCCCAAGGCTTCATTGCTGGCATCTGTTGTCAGCATAAAAGCTTCGGAAAAATCAGGATATGCTAAAATTGGTGGAGAGCAAATTGCCTCGTTAAAATTTTCAAAAGCTTTCTGGTATTTTTCGGTAGCGCCATGCTTGCCATATTTTCAGCAAATTTTCGATAATAGTTTACTAAACCTAAGAATGCCTGAGCGTCTTTCTTATTTCTTGGAACAGGAATATTATTGACACATCCTATCTTACTGGGAACTATATCTTTTCGCAAAAACTGACACTTCTCTGTGTTTAGTTTTAAGTTATGTTTACGTAAGAGTTCAAACAGTTTCCGCAAACGCGATTCATGACAACAATATCATCCAAATATACAAAGCAATCTATTCCCTGGAGTCCAGTCAATACATGATTCATTAATCTTTGAAAAGTAGTAGGTGCTCCCGTTAACCTGAAAGGTATTGTAAATTCGTAATGTCCGACACCTTAACTAAAGGCGGTTTTTTCTTTGTCAGACTCTTCCATTAACACTTGATGATATCCACTGACCAGATCAAGTGTAGTGAAGTATCTACTATGACCTAACTGATCCAATATTTCATCGATGCGTGAAATTGGAAAAACCATCATCATTCAGTTTTCTGAAATCAACAACTAGTCTCCATTTCTTTTAACCATTGCTCCCCGCCTTCTTTGGAACTAATATTATTGGGGAATTCCATGGGGAAGAACTGGGATAGATTATTTCATCTTCCAACATTTAATTTTCCTGTCTATTAATCTCTTCCTTATGCACTTTTGGTATCTGTCTTTACTGGTATCGTGTGCTTTATACCAGTTGTGTAAGACAATTTATCGCCTTCCAAATAAAACAAATCGTGAAATGACTTGAAGATGTCTTCCATCGATTTTCTTTCTTCCATATTTAGGTTTGAATCTAACTTAACAGTTTCTAATATTTTAGTAACCTCCTCGTAATTATTCGTTCCCGTAACGCTATTTATTTTAGAAACTGTATCATACTCTATATGTTCTAGATGATTAAATTTAACTATATTAACTCTTATATCATTACTCACAGTGAACGATTTCGTATTTGTACTCAGATTTGGTGTATAAACTTTATTATTTGTGACACATCCCAATGTCTCACTAAAAATATTCCAGGAGAAACTTCTTGTTTTTGCACTATAACCGGGTCCAAATCGGTATTTACCTTTAAGCGAATTATCCTCATAGTTCTCCCTGGTACTACAACCTTACTGGCGTGGAGTACTCTATTAACCTCGTTCAACAATTTGAGAGGTAAAGTCATCAAATGCTGTTTTCGCTCATAGAAGAAAATCAGTTTCTTTTCATAGTATTGAGGATATGACGTTTTCCAACCTAACTGGTTATGGACCGATGGATTCCGTAAATTGTCTCTTCCTAGGATACCATCTGCCGGTATCCTTCTCTCTTCAGATATTACATGTAATTCTAAATTCAAATCATTAATCCTTTCATGTTGGAATGTTATTGGTCCTAACGTGGTGACAAATCCTCCGAATGCACCACTAAGATTTTTCTTTAAATCCCTTATCTTGCTAACGTATTTGTTAATTACTATTAATTTTTGATTTTAATTACTGATTTTACTAAACTGTTATCTGCCCCAGAGTCTACCAGTAAAATGAGTTTTCCATTTTTTGCTTCCTCACACGGAAACTCAATGAACACATCATCTACATCAGAGACTCCCAAACAGCAGCCGTGTTTGTTATTACTGGATGGGAAAGATGGTTCAACAATCCCCCTGGACGCTTGACTACCAACTTCCGCCATCTTGCTATCTGACTTGAAGGGTGTGTCAGCAATCTCTAAGGACGCATGACTGACACCTTTCATTTCAACTGTCCTATTTTTAGCAAAATTTTGGGGTTCCCGGTTTATTGGCGGTACCTGGGCCCGTCGTAGTCAGTTGGCAATCCTGTGTCCGGTCTTCCTGCAAAAGAAACATTTAGTTTCGGGCTTACTCCGATTAGGCCCTACATTTTACTGGCTTCCTTTACTATGACCTGTTTTTGGACTATATTTCCCTTGCGGTTTGGTATCGTTAGTAAACGACGTACAAAATAGATTGAACTCATGCTTATATTGCTTACATTTAATACAAAAGAACGTATTTTTCCTTTTAAAACATTCGTCCCTGGTGTGTCCTTTCTTGTCGCAGAAGGAACAGATAGTCGGTTTCCTTTTTTGGGGATTTATTTTATTTTGTGTGTACTGATCTGCCTGAAATGGCACCTTGTTATTCCTGTTGTGGTGGAACGCTACTATGTTACCTGTTTGGGTCTGGTAAGTTTCTTAAAAATTTAATGGTGTATTGAGCTAATAATGGTGTTGCTCTCTTTCGAGCAGGATACTTGTATTTACTGCCTTCTATGCTAGTTCCTCTTACGTGCCTTTCTTGCTTAATATATGGATTCTAAGCATTGGGTCACTGAGGCCCGTTACAAATGATTTCTTTGCCTCATGCAGTAGTGCATGTTCTCCTTTTCCCCCATATGAGACTTTGACACACTGTGTTGCGGCTATTTTCAGCTTGTCTAATCTTCTGGCGAATTCACTTATACTTTCCTGTGGTAATTGCCGTGAAAACTATATTTAGTGAGTGTTGCGTTCTAACTGGATTAGTTTTAGGTATGTGTTCCTTAGAAGTGTATATAATTTTTCCAAATTCGCAATTTTTTTTGCCAATGCAGGATATGACGTTTTCCAACCTAACTGGTTTTATTATTTTACTGGCCAGAGATAAATTGATAGACTTCTGTTCTCAAATTTTTTGACTCTGCTCCAGTAAGTACTGGAACTACTCTACTAAGCATCTGCGCTATCTCGTCTATACGCATTCTGTCTGATGTTTGTGGCTGCGGGATCGTAAGTATCTTCCTTACGGGTGTACGGCGGCGAAGAGATGTCTCCTCCGCCAAACTGCGTTCCCTCTCAAGACTTCTTACTTGAGTCTGGAGAGCGCTTAATTGCTTAACGTCCGCGGAGGTTTCGAGTCTCTTTTTTTTATAAATTCCTCGGAAATATTTCTCTCCTTAAGTAGTCCTTATAACTCCTGATTTATTCTGTGGAGTTCTAAGTTCTTTGCGTCTAGTTGTTCAGCTTGCAACCCTTGGTTCAAAATATTTAATTTGAGGTTTCTTATTTGCGCTTCTGCTGCGTCCAAGTTGTCCTTCACGACTAGACTTGCTTCACCCTGTGTTTTTAAAAGGTTTCCTAGTTCTGCTAATGTGGCGTTTAGCTCCTCACCTGGTGCTAATACTTTACCGTGTTGTACTTTCTATTTTATGAGCTCGTATTTCTCGTAAATGCTATGCTGCTTAATTAAATCCCACACGAAAGTGGTGACTTCCTGAATTGCAATATCTACGGAGATACTAACCTACATCTGATATTACCATGGAACACAAATCGACGTTTATGTCCTAGGGAACAATGGAATCCTAATACTGCGTTAAACGTTTAACTTAAAATATCTTGTCTTACAAGATACTTCGCAGTATCCTAACTACTGCGCCAAAATGTTGCGTATTCCTTTCGAAGACTCTAACTCCTATAATGTATAATGTATAATGTTTCTCTTCACAATATAGTCTTTTATTTAACAGTGTGTTATCTCCTTCACAATATATTTTTAACAATGTTGTTTTTCTTCACAATATTGTTTTTACTCTTATATTACTCTAACTCGCTTTTCGAGTGATCTACTTATCTTGGTTGACTTCATTTCAGAAGTTCTCTTAGTTTACATAACCTAATATATATAACATAATCTACAATTTAACCCCGTTTTTTAATAAAAGAATTTCTGAAGAAATTGCAATTTCTTAAGTAGGTCGATTCATTGCAATTTCTTCAGTAGGTCGATTCATTGTTATAACTTATTTGCATTCAATTTTGCGTCAATCACACTGCCATTTCTTTGTTGACATTGTCAACATTGACATTGTCGTTGAACAACTATGTGTTGAAAAAATATAACTAATGACTATTATTAGCAACTTTTCTGGTTTTTGCCACCGCATTAACATTTTTTAGGTCCATTTCTAACAGTTCGCACATGAATTTAGCTCATGAAATTTGAAAGAAATCCAAGACCAGTAGCATTTAATATGGAATGGCTGTGTGTATTATATACATATATATATATATATATATATATATATATATATATAAATATATATATATATATATATATATATATATATATATATATATATTTCAATTTATCCAACATTTTGACATTCGTCAGAGTAACATCAATAACCTCGCAACGACGTGCGTCGACAAAGGTCGGTTCTGTTCCCCTATTGGCAACTTGTAGACCAAATCTTTCTATAAATTCGAGTAGACAATCTCCTCTATAGTTTTCATTGCTGCTGCCCCACACAGAACTGTGCGCATTGGCATCGCAGCCTAAGATCAGACCAACCCCCTTACCATCACAGAATCTCACTAGAGCTTCCACCTCTCTCGAAGGTGGTTCGTCTGGAGAATCGTATGGAAGGTATGCTGATGCGATCATAAATGATCCCGCACCGTCACCTATTCTCACTACTGTGAGATCCGGTGAACACAAGTTAGACATTAGAATCGCACGTATCCCATGTCTAACTAAAATGCATGTCCTCAACTTCCCCTCTGTTTGTGGATAAAACAAAGTGGTCTTTTGTGCAGATAGGCCTTTGATCCTTCCATGAAGAATCCAGGGCTCCTGAACCAGTGCAATGTCAAGCTCATCCTCATCGAAGCTCCGCACCATCATTGCTGATGCTGCTTTGCTGTAGTGAATATTGAGTTGACACACATTTAGTGGTTCCTGGCGCGGGCCCACCTCCCGCCCTAATGGCTTCTTCCTTGCAGAATCTGCCACTAGCCCCACGCCAGGAGCTGCGTCGCACCCCTCATACTGCATCCTTCTGGAATTTAACGACGGCCTGTTCAAGACCGCAGTTGAGTCTCCCCCCTGCGATCCTGACGGCCTCCGCGTCCTCCCTAGGACACAGCACGGTGAGTACAACACCTGCCCTTTCTGCCTCGCCAAACCCTTCTGTGCGGATAACACTCCATTTGGAAGTGTCCTTCACACAGACGTTCTGGCGCTGCAGCCTTCTGAGGATGATGTCGCTGGCCACAGCATTGCCATGAGCAACAATCACCATCTTCCTCTTTGTCGACAAGGCAGTTAGGCTGTCACATTTGAGCTTCGCACCCTCCCACAAACCGATTAGGAGCTTGCACAGCTATTGCTTGGATTGCTGATTTTTGCACCTTAGTACAATCAATCCGCTCTCCACCCTCGCCCTGCCGACAAATCCAATGTCATTGACATCGTCTTCAAGGGACTCCATAGCATCCAACAAAGATACCTTGAAGGTACTCAGATGAGTATCCTCCAGAAGCCCCTCTAGTGACAAGTCTATGACTCCCATAACGAAGTCAGCTTCCGCTACTTGAGCGTAAGTCTTCCTCGCCCTGGTGGGCTTGTCCTTTGCCTGTTCAGCCCGACGTTTAGGCGCTCTGCCAAGACCGCTCGGCCCAGGTACCGCATTCGAGGACTGTGAGTCCGCTGGGTTAACAATCTTTCCAGATTGTCCACCCCTCTCATCACCTCCCGACGTCGAATTTCCCTGTCCCGTCGTTCCCAGAGCTACTCTACCCGTGTTAGGCTTGGGCCTCGAGCTCCTTTCGGAGCGACTGACGGCCTTTATAATTGGCCGTCCATCTCTCCGAGCATTTGCCCCTTTTGGTGTCTGCGTGGAAGAATTATCAACCTTCTCAAGAGACGGTTGTCCATCCTTCCCAGCATCCACCTCAATTGGCCCCTCCGTCGTCTTCGGATGAGGCTCCTCAGGCGTTGAACTTTTCAAAGTGGTTCCGGATCTATCGCCCCTGAACCTCTTCCCCGAGTTCTCCACCTCCAAGGTCGACTCATCTTGCAGAAGTCCACTGAGTTGGCCCGAGAGCTGCTCAATGGTCTTCTCCGACGACTTCATGGCCTTTTTACGTTGTCTCTTTCGCTTCTGCTTCTCCCGTTTCTTCAACAGGATTCGCTCTGCTCTTGAGACTCCGTCCTCTTCGCTTACACCTGATAAAGCTTACGATTCCGCTCCACTAGGATCGTCTTCGTCCACACCATCAGATGTTCGGCCAGATGTTTTACGCTGCCTCCAAACCGGCTTCCCTGCCGACCTGGTGACACCGTCCTCTTTATTCAACACCGTCGCAGCCGCCGGCTTAGGTCTTCCGAGACCCGTTCCGTCTGCCGCAACAGATGCTGCCATTGATTTTGGGCTGGCTAAAAGCTCGGCTTCTATGGAAGCCTCATTTTCCGCCATCCCCTCCACTACTTTTCCCGCCGTGGCTACCAGCACTACTTCGTATGAGGCAGTGCTGTCCGCCATTGCAGGAATTTCGTTCCGAGTTCCAGAGGTGGGAACGAGTGGTGCAGCTAACAGCTCGGCCTCTGGTGAAGCCTTATTGTCCGCCGTTCCTCCCGTTAACACCCCCGGAACCCCAGATCCAGTTTTTGGGTTTTTAGAATCAATCTTGTTCCCACGAGTTGCGAAGAAATAAATGTCCGCCTGCGCAGAGATTCGCAGTACGCAGGTAAGGCTAATTTTTACGGAGGGCGCCAGGTATCCGTAAGCTCACGTTAGCGACTGGGCTATTTGAAAAAGGGGCCCCCAGTCAGGCTGATTTTCGGCACGGATCGCTTAACACCTTAATCCAGCCCCTCACCTCCGACCATGATAAGAGTACGTTGCCAAATGCTGTACTATTGAAGAGTAACAAACACTCACCAACTTACCCTTATCTTAGCTAGATACCGCCTGACATCGTACAGGCTAAACTGTGGTATCTATTTCCAGTCGGCACCCTCGAGGCGGGTTCAGTGGAGGATTTTGCCGATTTTTTTTCTTATAAAGTTTGAACGTTAACATTATGTGTGAAAAACTAGATCATTTAAATGACCACCACGCGAATTGTTGCAAGCATCGATTCTTTTGAGGTAATTTTCGACCACTTTTTGACACATATTGGGCGGTATCTCAGCCATAACGTGACGAATGTTGGTTTTTAGGTGCTCAAGAGTTAAAGGTTTATAGCCCCACAAAAAAAAAGTCAAGCGGTGTCAAATCGCATGATCTTGGTTGGCACTTGATATCGCCACGACGAATTACGCGGCCAGATAATTTCTCTTGCAATAAAGCCATATTCGCTCGAGTTGTGTGGCATGTGGCACCGTCTTGTTGAAACCACATATTCTCTAAGTCGTATTCTTCAATAGCAGGCAAAAAAAAGTCGGTTATCATATGACCATAACGCTCCGAATTCACGGTGACAGTCGTTCCATCGTCGTTTTCGAAGAAGTAAGGTCCAGTCACACCTCCGGACCAAAGAGCGCACCAAGCAGTGACTTTTTGTGGATGTAGTGGCCTCTCTTCAATTACTTGAGGATTCTCAGAACCCCAAATACGACAATTTTGTTTGTTAACATACCCACCGAGTGAGAAATTTGCTTCGTCGCTGAAGAAAATTTTGTTCGAAAAATCGCCGTCCACCGCCTGTTGTTCAAGCACCCATTCGACGTATCTACGACGTTGTGAATGGTCAGCTGGCTTCAGTTGTTGTGTGAGCTGGATTTTATATGGATGTAGGTGTAGATCTAAATGCAAAATACGCCATAATGTGCCGTAAGACACATCCTAATTCCTGAGAACGACGAGGAATCGACACATTCGGGTCTTCGGCAACACTTTCACTTACAGCAGCGATATTTTCGGTGGTACGAGCGAAACCATGATGCACAGGCCTTACAATATCTGTAACCGATCCAGTCTCTTCATATTTCTTCACAATTGCTTGCGTAGTTGGACGATTATGTAAACCATAATCTCCTCTTAAAGCACGATATGTGGCTGTGGCAGAATCACCATTTTTGTAGTAGGTTTTTACAATTTTAATGCGTTGTGCGATGGTTAAGCGATCCATTTTCGCAAATGTCAGACTTCGAACTGAAAAAGAAAGAAATTATTTTAACAACTCAGTTTGACAGATGTCGAATTCTAGCCCTATACTTTTGAAACCGCGAAATGGATAACCCTTTATAATAAGAGTCAAACCATCGAGTCATATAAAACATATGTATTTACATATTAGTACCCTATATACATACGTCAAGTGCAAATAAAAGAAAGAAAATTGGTAAATAAAATTCAATTTCAATTTCAAGCAAAGAAAAGGTCCAGCGTGCCAAATATCTAAAGGCAAGTGTGCCTCATCATCGAGCTAACCGGCAATCACTCGCTCCCAACTGAAACATTGGTCCTTCGAGCCGGATTGGCTCGCGCGGCTTGGTAAGCTAAAGTCTTACCACCCACGTACGTGATATTGATATCGCCATATCGCGGGTTTATTTTTACTCGCCCAAAAAATACGTAAATCCCAAATTAAAACCCATTCCCTAAACAAAAATTTAAAATATCGTTTGAAATATATGTTTTTATTTTCACGTGAAAGGGTATATATTCACTTCCCGCGTATATAAAATAAAAAAAAATAAAGCAATATGTTGCACATAAAGCCCCAAAGGGCTCATTGGCAGAGCTTCTCTTCCATTACTGTTGTGCGTCTTAAATTTTTGGACATTATTAGAAGGGGCCTACTTATTTTAACCGGTTCCGAACTGCAGAACACTTGTGACATCACTTTTTCTGAGCTTTGTCACAGAGTTCTTTAAGAAGCTTTTTCATGGCAAGTTGTTACTGTCGGAAGAATTGCCAATTGCTTGCCGACAGGTGGGTACCGTTCGAAAGAAAAATCTTATCGATACTAAATTTGTTATGCATCAGCCGGGGATTGAACCACGACCTACAGATCAGAAGGCGAACAAACTAACCACTAACCCGCGTATATAATTTTTTATAAATTTATGTACAATATACATATAAGTTTATATACAGAAGGTGGTTAACCCCGTATATAAATCCAAGTTTTTTTTTTGGTTGATTGTACATAGAAAGGTACTTTGCTCCCATACAAGTATATAATTCTTGTTACTGCCGTGCTTCTTCTTGTTTCACCCGTTGGGCAAAATTCGCAAGTTTTTGTATAAAAACCATTTGTATGTAAATGTAAATACTTAGTACTTAAATTGGCAATAACAAAATCCCTAATCAATATAAATAACATATTTTGATATTTGTATTATACACAAACAACGCGACCGTGTGAGTCGTTTGTTTTGTTATTTTTCTCGTTCTCGCTATATACTGTATATTATATTCAACGATATAGACAAATTCCAATACACTAGGTAAAATAATCCCGCTAAAGAAAAAATTCCCGTAATTTTTTTTCAAATAGAATTTTGAGAAAAGAAAAGAAAATAATTGTTACGCAATATATATTATCGCTTGCTATTCAAGTTTAATTACGATTTTGAATTGCAATAAAGCGCGTGCCCTGATTTTAACCCGAATTTATCCCGAATAATAAAAAGATGTCTAACGTAAAGCGGTTTAAAGCTGTTGTGGAGGAAATCCACACATTTGACCGATATTTCCAAACCCTCAGTGAAGATTCCCGCAGCACTTTCACACTGGATATCCAGAGAAAGGATTTCGAGACCCTGTGGAATAGTTGCAGGACAGCATGGGAATCGATCATCTCTGCGGAGGAAGATGTAGAAGGAATAAAAGAGGTAAAGAAAGCATACCGAGAGTGCCAGATGGCTTATATTCGGTGCCTCTCTAGCATTAACTCCATTCTCCATGACCTGACCGTTATAGTGCCTTCTCCGATCGCTGCTCATACTCCAACTACTCACAATTCCACGATTCATAATATTGAGCATGCCTTCCCCTCCATTCAATACAGCCTGTTTTTCTGGCGATTATGTGTCATGGCCAAGTTTTTGCGACATGTTTACGGCCTTATATCGCAATAACCCCCAGCTGTAGCCACTGGAAGAATTATACCACTTGCTTCAGAAAACCCGAGGCGAAGCACATAATATCATTCAGTCTACTCCCTTGACTAATGATGGCTTCGCACTAGCATGGCACAATCTCGAGGAGAGATATGAAAATAAGAGGATTCTCGTCAATTTACAGTTGAAATCTCTTTTCAATCTCCAGGCGGTAACCCAAGAAACCGGCCCAAACCTGAAACGACTACAACGTACGATAAACGACAGCATCACACATCTGACGCTGTTGAAGATTGACACCTCTCATTGGGATGCAATTTTCGTCTATTTGTGTTCGACGAAGATTCCCGACACGACTCTGTGTCTTTGGGAGCAGTCTCAGAAAAATAATCGAGAAATCCCGAAGTGGAGTGACTTCGACGCCTTTTTCACAGAACGGTATCAGACCTTGGAATCGGTCTCCGATATCAGAAGTGGTTCTCGGCAACTCATCCAGCCACAGAATCGGCCATTTAGCCAGCCCGCGAATCGACAACCCGGTCGGTTCGACCACCCAGGCGATCGTACAGTCCTCCAACGGTTTCCAAGAAGGTCATCATATATCACAACAACGTTGTGACTCGCAATTGCCCACTATGTAGAAATTCACATTCTCTTCGCTCATGTCCCGATTCCCTAAAGTTGTCAATAGAAGAACGTTATAATGTCGTCAGAAGGCACAAGCTCTGTACCAATTGTTTTGCCAATTCCCACGATTTTAGTAAGTGCAAGAGCCCATTTACTTGCTCATCATTTTAAAAGAGGCATCATTCATTGCTTAATAGGTCAGCCGAACCCCTTGACTCCCGTCGCGATGCAACTCCTGTCGTTACTCCCACTACAAAGTTAGCAGAACAAGCTCACAATGCGTTTGCATCCCAATTACAACCTGCTACACAAGAAAAACACGAAAAGGCTTTGGATTCTACAAGCCATCCGACACAAAACCATGCAGTGCCACTGGGAACAGCCCTGGTACACATTCGGCACCACAACAACTCCTTTATAGCTCGAGCGCTTATCGATTCCGGTTCGGAAGCTACGTTTATGTCTGAGCGGCTGCAAAATAGGTTGCGCCTCCCTATTTGCGAAGTACGGACGACGGTTACGGGCCTAAATGAGGTCGTTACAGCCCATTCGTCAAAAATGTGTTCGTTGGAGATCGGTTCCCCAGTTGACCCCAGCGTCACGATTAAAGTGGATGCCTTTGTATTAGCCAAACACACAGGAAAATTACCTTCTTGTGCCATATCTGCTAACTTTCGTAAGGAACTAGCAGGTTTACGGTTAGCAGATGAAAATCTGCATAGAAGTTCCCCAGTAGACCTTGTTTTAGGTGGAGACATCTACCTACCCATACTACAAGAAGGTATTCGCAAGGGCATTCTTGGTACCCTGATTGCCCAAAATACAGTTTTCGGCTGGATTATCACTGGTCGTTATGCAAACCTCCAAAAGCATGGACCAGTTTTGCATTTTATAATTTATTTTTTTTTTCTAACAAGCTTTTTTTATTGGATCTTTCTAAATTACTTAGAAACTAACAATAAGTAATCAAATCTTACAAACTAACTAAAATTATGTGATATTCCCAACGTTCCATCACAATTTGTTGAGTCGCGAGGTATAGCAATTTCACAGCATATTCAGTGTGTCTTTCTTTTTAATCGACGATGCCCCGTGCTCAGCAACAATTGCCTAGCAAGGGGATTCGGATGACTGTGTAATTTTTGAATGTAGCTTCTGCAGGACATTGCAACTTCCTCAGAAATTGTGGGTACATTTAAATCTCGATGGATGTTAACGTTCCTCATATACCAAGGCGCCTTTACAATAATTCGCAGACACTTGGATTGTATTCGCTGCAATTTTTCGATATTTGAGGGAGATGCGGTGCCCCAAAACTGAATACCATAACTCCAAATTGGCTTCAGGATTGCTTTATATAATAGCACTTTGTATTCAAGATTCAAGTTTGATCTTTTGTGTAACAGCCACCATAACTGATTCATTTTAAGCTTGATCTGAGTTTTCTTTGCCTCTATGTGATTTTTCCATGTCAGCCTTCTGTCGAGGTGAATACCCAAGTACTTTGTTGAGGAATATTGTGGAACTGATTGGCCATTAATATTAAGTGGGGGACATGTATCTAGCCTTAGCGTGAAGGTTACATGTACGCTCTTTGATTCATTGACTTTTATACGCCATTTTGCTAACCAGATTTCGAGAGAATCGACATGAGTCTGCAGGAGTTTAGTAGCTTCTATGGGGTTAGAGCGAGAGCACAATATTGCCGTATCATCAGCAAAGGTCGATATGAATGTATAGTTATTGTTGGGCATATCTGAAGTGTATAAGAGATACAGTAAGGGGACCAAACCGCTTCCTTGAGGAACGCCAGCGTGAATATCCAATGGATTTGTTGTGTAATCCTTGTGATGTACGAGAAATTGTCTTTTCGTGAGATAGCTACTAAGCAATGAGGAGACATTTGCAGGCAGTAATAGTTTGAGTTTGTAAATCAGGCCATCGTGCCATACTTTATCGAAAGCTTGAGTGATATCAAGAAAGACAACTGAGCAATACTTTTTTTCTTCAAAAGTGTTCCTTATCAGAGTTACAATGCGGTGGACTTGTTCTATTGTGCCGTGCTGTTTTCTAAATCCAAACTGATGTTGAGGAATCAGTTGGTTGAGATTAATAAATGGAGTTATATTCATGACAAGTAGCTTTTCGAATACCTTAGAGAGTAGAAGCAGGAGGCTGATAGGTCTGTACGATGCAACTTTTGTAGGGTCTTTTCCTGGTTTTGTTATCATAATAATTTTTGAAATTTTCCAGCATTTGGGATAGTATTTAATACGAAGGATAGCATTGAAAATGTGCATGAGATGAATTACTGAAGCCGGAGGTAGCTATTTTATCATTTCACCGGTAATTTTATCAGGACCAGGTGATTTTTTTGGGTTTAAATCTTTATAAATTGCTTTGAATATGTCCTTTTTTAATTTTGAGCATTATTGAGTAAGGTTGAGAAGTTAATTTTGGTAATGAGGACTGTAAAGAGGGTGGATTGGGTGTAAACACACTTTTTAGGTGGTTTGCAAAAGCCAAACCCTTCTCACAGTTGCTTCTAGCCCAATTACCGTCACTCAAACGGATGGGGGAATCAGTGAGAATTGGCCGATTTGAGTTTTTTGCTGATTTCCACAAAGAGTAGTCTGACGCTTCACCAGGTGTTAATTTCGCTATGTGCTCTTCTAACTCTTTGTTGTTTTTATTTTTTAAGGCTTGCTTTAACTTTCATTTTATAATGAAATAAGTCTCAATCGTCAAATATCTCCATTCTGGGAGATCTAAGAATACTCAAAAACCAATGCTAAGTCAGCCGAAGACTTGTACTGTGACAAATATTACCAGAAATCCACATTTCGTAATAAAGATGGCCGTTTTGTTGTGTCTTTGCCCTTTAAAAGGGAATTTCCCGAGGAGTTGTCAATAGGAGAGTCGCGCAATTCGGCGCGAGCTCAGTTCTTTGGTAACGAAGTACGGTTACTTAAGAATCCCCAACTTAAGATCGAATATGATCGAGTTATTGCCGAATATCTCGATCTTGGGCACATGAAGAGAATCGCTTCTAATACCTCAGTTCCCTCTTTATCATATTATCTTCCTTATCATGCGGTGGTGAAGCCCGACAGTACCAGTAACGCCGATATTGAGAAAATGTACCGACAGATTCTCTTGCATCCCAAGCACACCCCATACCAATGCATCTATTTTCGAAAATCCGTAGATGAAGAACTTCAGGTGTTTGAGCTGCAAACTGTTAAATTCGGCGTGAACTGTGCTCCATATTTAGCCATAAGAACTCTTTTGCAGCTCGCGCATGAGTATGAAATGGATAACCCGCTCGCTTCCGATATTTTGAAGCACTCAATGTAGGTAGATGACGTATTTGCCGGAGCTCATACGCTGACCGAAGTTATCACGGCACGAAATCAGTTGAATTCGACACTACAATCAGCTGGATTATCCCTAAGGAAGTGGCCGTCGAATCATCAAGACGTTCTAGCAAATATTCCCTCAAATCACATGCTGGATTCAGAATTTTTGAATATTTCCGATAAGAGCACAGCTAAAACCCTGGGACTGCAATGGAATGCCGGCTCTGACTGCTTCTTTTTTTCCCCAATACCCCTCCCAAATAAAATTTCATTCACAAAACGCGAGGTCTTATCAATGATTGCCAAATTATTTGACCCTGCCGGTTGTTTGGCACCCAAGATTATTGTTGCAAAAATATTGATGCAACAATTATGGCTCGACAATACAGACTGGGATGAAGCGATTAAGCCCTTAACACTTCATAAGTGGTAACAATTTTTGTCAGATTACCCCAATCTGACAGCCATACGCATTCCCCGTTACGTTCAATTTTTACCAGACTGCAGCTTGCAATTTCATGGTTTTTGCGATGCTTCTGAAAAAGCTTACGCAGCAGCAGTATATGTGCGTATCGAATATCCTACGGGTGAAGTTTACACCCATTTGTTAGCGGCAAAAACAGGTGACGCTCCCGTTAAAACGCTATAGCTTCCTCGTCTGGAACTGTGCGGAGCAGATTTACTCGCTCGTGTGATGGATTCCGTGATTCCACAGCTACGAATCGAGACATATACTTTGTTCGCTTGGACTGACTCGACCATCGTGTTGTCATGGCTTAATAAATCACCATGTCACTGGACGACCTTTGTGGCAAATCGTGTTTCATCCATCGTTGAAAAGATGTGTAGCTCAAACTGGTTTCACGTTTGCTCTGGTGAAAATCCCGCTGATCTGGCTACACGAGGAACCACCGCAAAGGAACTTGCCGATAATGAACTATGGTGGCAGGGGCCATCGTGGTTAAAGACGCCACGCCCAAATTGACAGAACACAACCCTAAATCCCGATTTGGCCAATGTTTCCGAAACCAAGCTGATCAAATCGCATTTCGTTAGATCAGATGAAAACGATGACATTTTAGATCGGTTTTCCACTCTCCCACGTGCGCTTCGTGTAATATCATATATATGGCGCTTTTGCCATATTTGTCAGCCATCTAAACGAGGCCAATATTGTTTCAATTCCCTAAACATTTCGTCTGGAGAGATAGCTCAAGTGGAATAATGCGAATGAATGGACGATTGGTTCATTCCCTGGCTCTCTCTTACAGAGAGAGATTCCCTATAATTCTCCCATATGCTGGACGTTTTACTCGATTGTTGCTCGAGTTTGGTATCCATGGCGTCCATGCACAGCGCTAATAAGCTGCTTTTGCGTCTAATCCGATTAGAGTATTGGGTTCCAAAATTAAAGAAATTAGTGAAGACTACGGTACACAAGTGCAAAGTATGTGTACTTGAGAAGCAGAAGCATTATTCACAGATAATGGCAGCGTTACCTCCCGAACGTACCTCCCTCTCAAGACCCTTTGCTACGACTGGTGTGGATTTCGCCGGTCCGTTTGATATTAAGGCATACATTGGACGCGCATGCCGTATCACAAAGGGTTATGTTTGCGTATTCGTGTGTTTTGCCACGAAAGTAATACATTTGGAAGCAACGAGTAACATGACCACTCCTACATTTCTTGCGGCATTTACCCGTTTCTTTTCCCGTCGTGGATGTCCGTTGATATTATTTTCCGACAACGGAACTTCTTTCGTTGGTACTTCTCGCGCTCTACGAGCTGAGAACGAAAAGTTTCTACGTAACATACGTGAGCACGTAGAATCTTCCCATAGCCATCAGGATTTGGAATGGCGATTTATTCCTGCTGGAGCTCCCCATATGGGAGGGCTATGGGAAGCCGGTGTTAAAAGCTTCAAGGCCCATTTGAAGAAGCTACCCCCAATCTGAAATACACTCTTGAAGAATTTAGCACGTTGCTCTCCCGCATCGAGGCATGTCTCAACTAGAGGCCTATAAGTCTGACAACCCTGCAGACTTATCCCCCTTCCACCGGGTCATTTTTTGATCGGTTGGGATTTATTGGTACCGGCCGAGCCTGATGTCTCAGACCAATCCTTAAGTGTGATTAATAGATGGCAACGTCTTAAGGTAATTCACCAATCCTTCTGCCTAAGGTGGAAGGAGGAGTACCTTAAGGAAATGCACAAACACACAAAATGGCAGTCCCCAAATAATAACATTCGCATCGGCGATTTAGTTGTCGTACGTAAAGAGCACTTACCTCTGAACGAATGGAGACTTGGACGAGTGCAAAAAACATATCCTCTTCCCGATTCCCATGTACGTGTCGCCGATATTCGCACCGCCAAGGGAATCGTAACTCGGCTAATAGTAATGCTTGTCGTGCTTACTATGTCCACTCGCTAAAATACTCCTGTAACACGACTCTCATCCCCTTTTTTTTGTGTTTTTTTTTTGTTTGTTACAGTTTTCCCATGGCTCCAAAATCAAAAACCCCAAAACGACGTAGTCCAGTCCGTCCTCCTCCTGAATTTCGAGACATAGCTGAAGCACAGAGACGTCCCGATTGCCGTGTCTGTTATAAAGATCACCCACTGCGTTTGTGTTCACGATTCTTGGCAATTTCTGTGAAAAAAGGAGTGATGTTGCGAAGCAATTCGGCTATTGCTTCAATTGCTTAGCGTATACGCACGTGGCACGACGATGCACAAGCGTATTGCAATGCCAATTGTGTTCGGCGAAGCATCACACCCTACTTCATGAGAGAGTGCAGCAGCGTACGAAGAAGGCCCCAAAATCATAAAGAAAGCGCCAATCGGGCACTACTAAAGCTACAACATCACAGCCGTGCCGATGTACCCCAGCGCCTAATCTCACTCCTCCACCCATTAACAACTGTGTCTGCAATCAAACGAAGCCTTCTGCTTCTGTGGTGCCTTTTGCCATCGTGCCGATGATGCCCCCTATTCCGCACATGTACCCGATGCTGTCGCTGAGTGCGTTGTTGGACAGTATGTCCCGGAATTTTTTCGGACCATCATCCGTCACTTCTTCGTTACCGCCATCAGAATGGATGCGCAATATCTTTAACGGATTTCATAATTAATTTTTTTTTTCGCATTTCATTTATATCTTCTATTATTTTCTCTCGATTTTTCCCTCTGTTTTTAATGAATTATATTATTATAAGTTTCTTTATACTTTTGAATTTAGTTCATAGCACTTCCCATTATTTTGTAATTTTCTCTCTTTATAATTTTGAATTTATTTTATATTATTTCTCTTTTTAATTTTGAATTTATATTATTTCTCTTTTTTTTTTATTATTTTCTCCCTATAATTTTTGCATTCACTTTGAATTGATTTCATATTATTTCTCTTTTTATATATTATTGTCTATATAATTTTAAAATTTATATTTTTTTCATATTCTTTTAATTTTAAGTTACTCCCTTTTGTTAAATATTGTTCAACGTCCTGGACGTGGATATTACGTCTCCTTTGCAGTAATCCTGCAAGGGGGCGGAATGTCTACGCCAGCTAAAATTACTAAAACAACTAAAACTAAACTAAAATTATAAAACAAATAAATATAAAAAAAACCTAACTAAATTAACAAAAAGAAAAGTGTGTGTTAAAATCAGTGGCATATACATCAGTCAGTCGTCTGTGAAACCCAATTTTTTCAACGTTGCGGCGTTTCTTGTGTGTATTTTGCAAAAACCAACGAATTTTCTTACCATTTAATCTAAGCAAATAATAAATCAGATTAGTATGAATATATCGACATAAATCGAATATTAAATTAAAATATAATAAGTGTTAAACCATCGAGTCATATAAAACATATGTATTTACATATTAGTACCCTATATAAAGGGTTATCCATTTCGCGGTTTCAAAAGTTAGGGCTAGAATTCGACATCTGTCAAACTGAGTTGTTAAAACAATTTCTTTCTTTTTCAGTTCAAAGTCTGACATTTGCGAAAATGGATCGCTTAACTATCTCACAACGCATTAAAATTGTAAAAACCTACTACAAAAATGGTGATTCTGCCACAGCCACATATCGTGCTTTAAGAGGAGATTATGGTTTACATAATCGTCCAACTACGCAAGCAATTGGCAAAATTGTGAAGAAATATGAAGAGACTGGATCGGTTACAGATATTGTAAGGCCTGTGCATCATCGTTTCGCTCGTACCACCGAAAATATCGATGCTGTAAGTGAAAGTGTTGCCGAAGACCCGAATGTGTCGATTCCGCGTCGTTCTCAGGAATTAGGACTGTCTTGCGGCATATTATGGCGTATTTTGCATTTGGATCTACACCTACATCCATATAAAATCCAGCTCACACAACAACTGAAGCCAGCTGACCATTCACAACGTCGTAGATACGTCGAATGGGTGCTTGAACAACAGGCGGTGGACGGCGATTTTTCGAACAAAATTTTCTTCAGCGACGAAGCACATTTCTCACTCGGTGGGTATGTTAACAAACAAAATTGTCGTATTTGGGGTTCTGAGAATCCTCAAGTAATTGAAGAGAGGCCACTACATCCACAAAAAGTCACTGCTTGGTGCGCTCTTTGGTCCGGAGGTGTGACTGGACCTTACTTCTTCGAAAACGACGATGGAACGACTGTCACCGTGAATTCGGAGCGTTATGGTCATATGATAACCGACTTTTTTTTGCCTGCTATTGAAGAATACGACTTAGAGAATATGTGGTTTCAACAAGACGGTGCCACATGCCACACAACTCGAGCGAATATGGCTTTATTGCAAGAGAAATTATCTGGCCGCGTAATTCGTCGTGGCGATATCAAGTGCCAACCAAGATCATGCGATTTGACACCGCTTGACTTTTTTTTTGTGGGGCTATAAACCTTTAACTCTTGAGCACCTAAAAACCAACATTCGTCACGTTATGGCTGAGATACCGCCCAATATGTGTCAAAAAGTGGTCGAAAATTACCTCAAAAGAATCGATGCTTGCAACAATTCGCGTGGTGGTCATTTAAATGATCTAGTTTTTCACACATAATGTTAACGTTCAAACTTTATAAGAAAAAAAATCGGCAAAATCCTCCACTGAACCCGCCTCGAGGGTGCCGACTGGAAATAGATACCACAGTTTAGCCTGTACGATGTCAGGCGGTATCTAGCTAAGATAAGGGTAAGTTGGTGAGTGTTTGTTACTCTTCAATAGTACAGCATTTGGCAACGTACTCTTATCATGGTCGGAGGTGAGGGGCTGGATTAAGGTGTTAAGCGATCCGTGCCGAAAATCAGCCTGACTGGGGGCCCCTTTTTCAAATAGCCCAGTCGCTAACGTGAGCTTACGGATACCTGGCGCCCTCCGTAAAAATTAGCCTTACCTGCGTACTGCGAATCTCTGCGCAGGCGGACATTTATTTCTTCGCAACTCGTGGGAACAAGATTGATTCTAAAAACCCAAAAACTGGATCTGGGGTTCCGGGGGTGTTAACGGGAGGAACGGCGGACAATAAGGCTTCACCAGAGGCCGAGCTGTTAGCTGCACCACTCGTTCCCACCTCTGGAACTCGGAACGAAATTCCTGCAATGGCGGACAGCACTGCCTCATACGAAGTAGTGCTGGTAGCCACGGCGGGAAAAGTAGTGGAGGGGATGGCGGAAAATGAGGCTTCCATAGAAGCCGAGCTTTTAGCCAGCCCAAAATCAATGGCAGCATCTGTTGCGGCAGACGGAACGGGTCTCGGAAGACCTAAGCCGGCGGCTGCGACGGTGTTGAATAAAGAGGACGGTGTCACCAGGTCGGCAGGGAAGCCGGTTTGGAGGCAGCGTAAAACATCTGGCCGAACATCTGATGGTGTGGACGAAGACGATCCTAGTGGAGCGGAATCGTAAGCTTTATCAGGTGTAAGCGAAGAGGACGGAGTCTCAAGAGCAGAGCGAATCCTGTTGAAGAAACGGGAGAAGCAGAAGCGAAAGAGACAACGTAAAAAGGCCATGAAGTCGTCGGAGAAGACCATTGAGCAGCTCTCGGGCCAACTCAGTGGACTTCTGCAAGATGAGTCGACCTTGGAGGTGGAGAACTCGGGGAAGAGGTTCAGGGGCGATAGATCCGGAACCACTTTGAAAAGTTCAACGCCTGAGGAGCCTCATCCGAAGACGACGGAGGGGCCAATTGAGGTGGATGCTGGGAAGGATGGACAACCGTCTCTTGAGAAGGTTGATAATTCTTCCACGCAGACACCAAAAGGGGCAAATGCTCGGAGAGATGGACGGCCAATTATAAAGGCCGTCAGTCGCTCCGAAAGGAGCTCGAGGCCCAAGCCTAACACGGGTAGAGTAGCTCTGGGAACGACGGGACAGGGAAATTCGACGTCGGGAGGTGATGAGAGGGGTGGACAATCTGGAAAGATTGTTAACCCAGCGGACTCACAGTCCTCGAATGCGGTACCTGGGCCGAGCGGTCTTGGCAGAGCGCCTAAACGTCGGGCTGAACAGGCAAAGGACAAGCCCACCAGGGCGAGGAAGACTTACGCTCAAGTAGCGGAAGCTGACTTCGTTATGGGAGTCATAGACTTGTCACTAGAGGGGCTTCTGGAGGATACTCATCTGAGTACCTTCAAGGTATCTTTGTTGGATGCTATGGAGTCCCTTGAAGACGATGTCAATGACATTGGATTTGTCGGCAGGGCGAGGGTGGAGAGCGGATTGATTGTACTAAGGTGCAAAAATCAGCAATCCAAGCAATAGCTGTGCAAGCTCCTAATCGGTTTGTGGGAGGGTGCGAAGCTCAAATGTGACAGCCTAACTGCCTTGTCGACAAAGAGGAAGATGGTGATTGTTGCTCATGGCAATGCTGTGGCCAGCGACATCATCCTCAGAAGGCTGCAGCGCCAGAACGTCTGTGTGAAGGACACTTCCAAATGGAGTGTTATCCGCACAGAAGGGTTTGGCGAGGCAGAAAGGGCAGGTGTTGTACTCACCGTGCTGTGTCCTAGGGAGGACGCGGAGGCCGTCAGGATCGCAGGGGGGAGACTCAACTGCGGTCTTGAACAGGCCGTCGTTAAATTCCAGAAGGATGCAGTATGAGGGGTGCGACGCAGCTCCTGGCGTGGGGCTAGTGGCAGATTCTGCAAGGAAGAAGCCATTAGGGCGGGAGGTGGGCCCGCGCCAGGAACCACTAAATGTGTGTCAACTCAATATTCACTACAGCAAAGCAGCATCAGCAATGATGGTGCGGAGCTTCGATGAGGATGAGCTTGACATTGCACTGGTTCAGGAGCCCTGGATTCTTCATGGAAGGATCAAAGGCCTATCTGCACAAAAGACCACTTTGTTTTATCCACAAACAGAGGGGAAGTTGAGGACATGCATTTTAGTTAGACATGGGATACGTGCGATTCTAATGTCTAACTTGTGTTCACCGGATCTCACAGTAGTGAGAATAGGTGACGGTGCGGGATCATTTATGATCGCATCAGCATACCTTCCATACGATTCTCCAGACGAACCACCTTCGAGAGAGGTGGAAGCTCTAGTGAGATTCTGTGATGGTAAGGGGGTTGGTCTGATCTTAGGCTGCGATGCCAATGCGCACAGTTCTGTGTGGGGCAGCAGCAATGAAAACTATAGAGGAGATTGTCTACTCGAATTTATAGAAAGATTTGGTCTACAAGTTGCCAATAGGGGAACAGAACCGACCTTTGTCGACGCACGTCGTTGCGAGGTTATTGATGTTACTCTGACGAATGTCAAAATGTTGGATAAATTGAAATATATATATATATATATATATATAAATATATATATATATATTTATATATATATATATATATATATATATATATATATATATATGTATATAATACACACAGCCATTCCATATTAAATGCTACTGGTCTTGGATTTCTTTCAAATTTCATGAGCTAAATTCATGTGCGAACTGTTAGAAATGGACCTAAAAAATGTTAATGCGGTGGCAAAAACCAGAAAAGTTGCTAATAATAGTCATTAGTTATATTTTTTCAACACATAGTTGTTCAACGACAATGTCAATGTTGACAATGTCAACAAAGAAATGGCAGTGTGATTGACGCAAAATTGAATGCAAATAAGTTATAACAATGAATCGACCTACTGAAGAAATTGCAATGAATCGACCTACTTAAGAAATTGCAATTTCTTCAGAAATTCTTTTATTAAAAAACGGGGTTAAATTGTAGATTATGTTATATATATTAGGTTATGTAAACTAAGAGAACTTCTGAAATGAAGTCAACCAAGATAAGTAGATCACTCGAAAAGCGAGTTAGAGTAATATAAGAGTAAAAACAATATTGTGAAGAAAAACAACATTGTTAAAAATATATTGTGAAGGAGATAACACACTGTTAAATAAAAGACTATATTGTGAAGAGAAACATTATACATTATACATTATAGGAGTTAGAGTCTTCGAAAGGAATACGCAACATTTTGGCGCAGTAGTTAGGATACTGCGAAGTATCTTGTAAGACAAGATATTTTAAGTTAAACGTTTAACGCAGTATTAGGATTCCATTGTTCCCTAGGACATAAACGTCGATTTGTGTTCCATGGTAATATCAGATGTAGGTTAGTATCTCCGTAGATATTGCAATTCAGGAAGTCACCACTTTCGTGTGGGATTTAATTAAGCAGCATAGCATTTACGAGAAATACGAGCTCATAAAATAGAAAGTACAACACGGTAAAGTATTAGCACCAGGTGAGGAGCTAAACGCCACATTAGCAGAACTAGGAAACCTTTTAAAAACACAGGGTGAAGCAAGTCTAGTCGTGAAGGACAACTTGGACGCAGCAGAAGCGCAAATAAGAAACCTCAAATTAAATATTTTGAACCAAGGGTTGCAAGCTGAACAACTAGACGCAAAGAACTTAGAACTCCACAGAATAAATCAGGAGTTATAAGGACTACTTAAGGAGAGAAATATTTCCGAGGAATTTATAAAAAAAAGAGACTCGAAACCTCCGCGGACGTTAAGCAATTAAGCGCTCTCCAGACTCAAGTAAGAAGTCTTGAGAGGGAACGCAGTTTGGCGGAGGAGACATCTCTTCGCCGCCGTACACCCGTAAGGAAGATACTTACGATCCCGCAGCCACAAACATCAGACAGAATGCGTATAGACGAGATAGCGCAGATGCTTAGTAGAGTAGTTCCAGTACTTACTGGAGCAGAGTCAAAAAATTTGAGAACAGAAGTCTATCAATTTATCTCTGGCCAGTAAAATAATAAAACCAGTTAGGTTGGAAAACGTCATATCCTGCATTGGCAAAAAAAATTGCGAATTTGGAAAAATTATATACACTTCTAAGGAACACATACCTAAAACTAATCCAGTTAGAACGCAACACTCACTAAATATAGTTTTCACGGCAATTACCACAGGAAAGTATAAGTGAATTCGCCAGAAGATTAGACAAGCTGAAAATAGCCGCAACACAGTGTGTCAAAGTCTCATATGGGGGAAAAGGAGAACATGCACTACTGCATGAGGCAAAGAAATCATTTGTAACGGGCCTCAGTGACCCAATGCTTAGAATCCATATATTAAGCAAGAAAGGCACGTAAGAGGAACTAGCATAGAAGGCAGTAAATACAAGTATCCTGCTCGAAAGAGAGCAACACCATTATTAGCTCAATACACCATTAAATTTTTAAGAAACTTACCAGACCCAAACAGGTAACATAGTAGCGTTCCACCACAACAGGAATAACAAGGTGCCATTTCAGGCAGATCAGTACACACAAAATAAAATAAATCCCCAAAAAAGGAAACCGACTATCTGTTCCTTCTGCGACAAGAAAGGACACACCAGGGACGAATGTTTTAAAAGGAAAAATACGTTCTTTTGTATTAAATGTAAGCAATATAAGCATGAGTTCAATCTATTTTGTACGTCGTTTACTAACGATACCAAACCGCAAGGGAAATATAGTCCAAAAACAGGTCATAGTAAAGGAAGCCAGTAAAATGTAGGGCCTAATCGGAGTAAGCCCGAAACTAAATGTTTCTTTTGCAGGAAGACCGGACACAGGATTGCCAACTGACTACGACGGGCCCAGGTACCGCCAATAAACCGGGAACCCCAAAATTTTGCTAAAAATAGGACAGTTGAAATGAAAGGTGTCAGTCATGCGTCCTTAGAGATTGCTGACACACCCTTCAAGTCAGATAGCAAGATGGCGGAAGTTGGTAGTCAAGCGTCCAGGGGGATTGTTGAACCATCTTTCCCATCCAGTAATAACAAACACGGCTGCTGTTTGGGAGTCTCTGATGTAGATGATGTGTTCATTGAGTTTCCGTGTGAGGAAGCAAAAAATGGAAAACTCATTTTACTGGTAGACTCTGGGGCAGATAACAGTTTAGTAAAATCAGTAATTAAAATCAAAAATTAATAGTAATTAACAAATACGTTAGCAAGATAAGGGATTTAAAGAAAAATCTTAGTGGTGCATTCGGAGGATTTGTCACCACGTTAGGACCAATAACATTCCAACATGAAAGGATTAATGATTTGAATTTAGAATTACATGTAATATCTGAAGAGAGAAGGATACCGGCAGATGGTATCCTAGGAAGAGACAATTTACGGAATCCATCGGTCCATAACCAGTTAGGTTGGAAAACGTCATATCCTCAATACTATGAAAAGAAACTGATTTTCTTCTATGAGCGAAAACAGCATTTGATGACTTTACCTCTCAAATTGTTGAACGAGGTTAATAGAGTACTCCACGCCAGTAAGGTTGTAGTACCAGGGAGAACTATGAGGATAATTCGCTTAAAGGTAAATACCGATTTGGACCCGGTTATAGTGCAAAAACAAGAAGTTTCTCCTGGAATATTTTTAGTGAGACATTGGGATGTGTCACAAATAATAAAGTTTATACACCAAATCTGAGTACAAATACGAAATCGTTCACTGTGAGTAATGATATAAGAGTTAATATAGTTAAATTTAATCATCTAGAACATATAGAGTATGATACAGTTTCTAAAATAAATAGCGTTACGGGAACGAATAATTACGAGGAGGTTACTAAAATATTAGAAACTGTTAAGTTAGATTCAAACCTAAATATGGAAGAAAGAAAATCGATGGAAGACATCTTCAAGTCATTTCACGATTTGTTTTATTTGGAAGGCGATAAATTGTCTTACACAACTGGTATAAAGCACACGATACCAGTAAAGACAGATACCAAAAGTGCATAAGGAAGAGATTAATAGACAGGAAAATTAAATGTTGGAAGATGAAATAATCTATCCCAGTTCTTCCCCATGGAATTCCCCAATAATATTAGTTCCAAAGAAGGCGGGGAGCAATGGTTAAAAGAAATGGAGACTAGTTGTTGATTTCAGAAAACTGAATGATGATGGTTTTTCCAATTTCACGCATCGATGAAATATTGGATCAGTTAGGTCATAGTAGATACTTCACTACACTTGATCTGGTCAGTGGATATCATCAAGTGTTAATGGAAGAGTCTGACAAAGAAAAAACCGCCTTTAGTTAAGGTGTCGGACATTACGAATTTACAATACCTTTCAGGTTAACGGGAGCACCTACTACTTTTCAAAGATTAATGAATCATGTATTGACTGGACTCCAGGGAATAGATTGCTTTGTATATTTGGATGATATTGTTGTCATGAATCGCGTTTGCGGAAACTGTTTGAACTCTTACGTAAACATAACTTAAAACTAAACACAGAGAAGTGTCAGTTTTTGCGAAAAGATATAGTTCCCAGTAAGATAGGATGTGTCAATAATATTCCTGTTCCAAGAAATAAGAAAGACGCTCAGGCATTCTTAGGTTTAGTAAACTATTATCGAAAATTTGCTGAAAATATGGCAAGCATGGCGCTACCGAAAAATACCAGAAAGCTTTTGAAAATTTTAACGAGGCAATTTGCTCTCCACCAATTTTAGCATATCCTGATTTTTCCGAAGCTTTTATGCTGACAACAGATGCCAGCAATGAAGCCTTGGGGGCAGTTCTATCGCAAGGTGAAATTAGAAAAGATCGACCAATAGCCTTTGCGTGCAGAGCATTTAGTAATACTGAGAAAAGATATTCCACCATTGAAAAGGACTTCTTGGCTATAGTGTGGGCTGTAAAGAATTATAGAGCTTATCTACTGGGTAGACCAATCAAAGTCTACACTGACCATCAGCCCTTACGAGGAATTGTCAATCTGAAAGACCAGACTATCTGGAAATAGAAATAGACTATCTGAATTTGATTTTGAAATAATTTATAAACCGTACCATCCACAAGCAAATGGTTCTTTATAAAGAAGCCACCTTTAGCATAATATCTTAAGAGTTTTGTTAAAAAATATGGGTCTAATTGGGACCAATAGTTAGCATCAGCGATGCACGTACACAATAACATCGTAAATACTTCGGACGCTGACAAACTTAAAAACAAAAAGATCACCTCTGCACAATGCAGAAGATCAAAATAAGGTATTAAAATACCAACTAGAAAGGTCGCATGAGTTAGTGAGGGAAAATTAGGAAAAAGCAAAGAAGTCAGCTAAAATTCAATACGACAAAGGGATCCACTATATAATTTTTAAGTGGTGATACATGTGGACAGTCGAGTAACGACAACTATTAAAATCGGACAAAATGTACCATAACAACTTACTAAAACATTTTTATCAATAAGTAATAGCAGTTAAACGAATTAATAGTGATTATGATGGGTGCCGTAGCTCAGTGGTTAGTGTGTTCGCCTTCTGATCTGTGGGTCGTGGTTCAATCCCCGGGTGATGCATAACAAATTTAATATCGATAAAGATTTTTCTTTCGAATGGTACCCACCTGTCGGCAAGCAATTGGCAATTCTTCCGACAGTAACAACTTGCCATGAAAAAGCTTCTTAAAGAACTCTGTGACAAAAAAAAAAAAAAGTGATGTCACAAGTGTTTTGCCGTTCGGAACCGGCTAAAATAAGTAGGTCCCTTCTAATACTGTCCATATTTAAGACGCACAACAGTAATGGAAGAAAAGCTCGGTCAATGAGCCCTTTGGGGCTTTAAGTGCCACATATTTATTTTTTTTTTTATGGTAGAAAAAAATTTTTTTTTTCAGTTGGGATATAAAATACAATAGTTGAAGTAAGAACTATTAGTTAACGTTCAGGACATAGAATAGGGTAAGGTGCCATGTTCATGTGTATAACCACATCTGTTGCAATGCATCGCGTTGAATTGTAATTCGGTGTGTGGATACTAATGAACACGGGCGAATTAATTAATCAAGCATTTTAAGCAATCAAATTGTTAAATGCGAGTTAGTATAGAAATACCTAGGTTTAGGAAATCGTTATGAAAAATAGATCAGTCATAGCAATAGGAGAGAGAAGTTGGAGAATAAATGGAGAGAATTAACATAACGGGTTATCATTCCGAAGAAGGAAATTGCAAAGTTGTTGTTAAATTATACAATATGAAAAACAACGGTGCATTCCCCAAGTTTGAAAGTTTTAGAAAGATAAATTAATATATAAGACTTACATTATATACAATACAAATGCACCGTCATACTGTCTGCTTTTGGAAACAGGTCTTCCAAATTGTCATTTATACACTTTACAACTTCACCTTAAATATATATATACAATACTGTATTTGACTACGATGCTGCTAGACTACGACATAGACTTTCAAAAATTATTGTAGAAAGACAAATCTTTTGGCTAAAAGCAGTACAGGACTTAAGAAGAAATTAATTAATTAATATTGACTTGATTTATGACATTTCGGATAAGAGACTGTGGAAAAATAACATAGGCATATTACTCTCAAGTGTGAACTTGACGAACAAACAGAGATTGTGGGAAAAAGCTCTGAAAAGTTTACGAGTATACAAGGACTTAGATCACAATATTAGTAAAAGTTACATAAATGATACTGTAGAAAATTATAAAATATCTTGGATTTTGAAGGCTAGATGTGACCTTATTTATCTTGAAGGCAAAAAGAATTCAAAATGCAACTTGGACGAATTAGAAACAATACCCCACTTTTTAGGAAGATGCCCAATATTAAAACGAATCCGATACCGATACCGATATTTTGGACAACTTTACTTAGACCAAGATGAAGTTAATGATATATTGAATGGAATTGGCCCGGGAGGATGGAATGGTCTGGTTTGGTTTGTCACTGATGCATTGAAATATAGAAACTTAATTGTAAACGAATATAATTGGCCTTGTGCATTTCTTTTGTCAACCAATCTGTGTTATTGTTATTCTGTATAATTGTATTTTATTGTACAATTTTATTGTATAATTGTATTTTCCGACAGACGACCTTTGAGTCAATGTCGTAAATTCTTTGTTAAATAGTTTTAGGATATTTATGTATATTTTTAAGGCTGTATAATAAAAGAATCTATCTATCTATCTATCTATACAATATACATGAAAACCGTTTGTCTAAAAGTAAAATTATAAAACTTTGTAAAAACATAACAACTACAAATTTTATAGAACAAAAGTCTAATTTATAAGAATATACTACGACTATTATGTACGTGTAATTATGAGAAAATAAAAGTAAAAGTTTTAGTTTTTGTAAAAAATAATTGAATATAAATAAAATTGAATATATAAATATAAAATTACTGGTAATCTTGCCATCTGGAGTAGAGAACAACGTTGACACAGTAGAAAGAAAATGATTTATTTTTTATTCTATCGAATAAAAACTAATCAGTTTTGCATATTAGAGATAAGTTAATTAAGCTACTACACTTCTTTTCTGCACCAAAACTATTTGTTATGGACAACGAAAGCAACTTCATAAGTCCGATAACATTAAATTACTTGAAAGGCTTAGGAACTGAAATTTATTTAGCACCTCTACAGAAAAGCGAAGTTAACTCGTTCCAGTTCGTTCTACAATAATTGAAATGCTAAGTTGCCTCCAAGTTGAATATCTCAATTATATCCTAAAAGAAATCATTAACATTGCAGTTGATAGATACAACAATACAATCAGCAGATATTTTTTTTTTTTTGGAAGAACAGACAGAGTAAACTATCGAGACTTGTAGCGTTTTCTTTTCTCAATAAAAGTGTTATACCTTTAAATGGGAAAACTTCTCTAGTGTTGCTTGCTACCCGACAAAAATGCTACTTTGTTCATGTAAGAAAAGAACAAAAAAAAATGTTACACTCGAAAATGTACTGTTATAATGCTGATATATGTACATGCAATGCTGATATATATACACATGATGATATACATATATTCATCTTCGTCTTTAGAAGACGTCCAGTTGTTTAGAACTTTATTTGTTGCAATAACTACACTCTCTTCGTTAGCTCGCATTATAGTATTTTATATATTTTTTTTTATTCCACGAGAAATCACAAAAGATTGACTGAGAATCGGCTATTTTGCAGTGCAACACTTTCGCCCTGTCATTTAATAGAATGTTACATTTTTCCCCCTTTAGAGGGCAATATTTTTTAGAAAAGAACACAACACCCGATGAAAAGGCTACACGCATTTAAGAAAAGAACATGAAATTTTGACAGCCCTGGCAAAGGGTAAAAAAAGTGTAACATTTCATTGAGAAAAGAAAACGCTATTAATCAGCTTTAAGGAAATCGTTAATACTGACTTGCGTAATGAAATCTCTAGGAAACAGGAAACGGAACTAAAATGGCACAATAAGAAAAAAAAAACAAATTAGAAAAGTTATGAATCCGAAGAAGTTCTCTTCAAACTAGATAAAAAAATTAAAAAGAAAAATAACCAATCTTTAAGGGAACCGTAGCCAAAGAATATATTGTCCCGATAACCATCACTGAAAATAGGAAAATCCAGAAATGCCACCTAAAAAGCTGATCCTTTTTTCCTTCCTTTCATAACATATGTTTCAATTAAACAAGGATTTGGAAAAATAAGTAAAGGCAAATACAAAATTATACATACTATTAACTTTAATGAATACGAACGAGTCATAGATAGCATTACACCAATCGTTCGCTACGAGATAAGCAAAACAGGAATCCTAGCATCACAACTAGGACACGTACTTTTGAAAATAGATAATTTACTGGACCAATTGAGAATAATGGCTTGAGGAAAACCCTGACGCTACAGACTGGGATCAGATCTTCAAAATATTTGGTGAATGATTTAGCAGAAAAAAACAACAAACAGTACACAATTAACCAGTACTTAATTAGCACAACTAATGAAATCCTAGACGGATACAACAGAATTATTAATGAGATCAGTAAAAGTTATACGAGTTTGTACGAATAAGCGCTGTTTAATAAATTGGAACTAATTAAAAATGAAACGGGAGTTATGCAGTGTCATTCTACGAAGTCGAATGAGCTTTGCAAACATTGTTGAGTAGAGGTAATCCCTTACCGGACTGTCGAAAGCGGCTTTATAATCAACAGATTGATTATGTGTGTCGATCTGTTTTTCTTGGGTCTTCTCCAGGATTTAGCGCAGTGTGAAAATTTGGTCGATGATAGATTTACCAGGTCTGAAGCCACACTGATAAGGTCCAATCAGGTTGTGGAGCATGGGCTTCAATCTTTCACACAGTACGCTTGATAGAACCTTGTATGCGATGCTCAGGAGACTTATTCCACGGTAGTTGGCGCAAATTGTGGGGTCTCCTTTTTTATGTACAGGACAGAGAACAATGAGCCTTCAATTATCAGGCATGTTTTCATCCGACCTTATTCTGCTTATAAGCTGGTGCATGCAGGCGAGCAGCTCATCGCCTCCGGTCTTAAACAACTCGGTAGGCAAGCCATAAGCACCTGCAGCTTTGTTGTTCTTCAGCCTCAAAATGGCCGTTTCAACCTCTTCATAGACGGGTGGTGGAACATCAACATCTGTAATTGGGGTTATCGGTCAGTATCCTCCACTGGCGGAATTGGTCGTAGCATCGCCATTCAGTAACGTAGAGAAGTGTTCCCTCCATAGGCTCAGTACACTCTGGACATCTGTAACCAGATTCCCATTTCCATCACGACAAGAAGAGGTTCCGGGATTTAAACCTCCACTCAGGCGCTTGATCTTTTCGAAGAATTTTCGAGTCTCATTCTTGTCGGTACACATCTCTATCTCCTCACACTCGCGTCTTTCCAACTCCCTCTTCTTGCGCCTGAAAAGACGTCTCTCTGCACTCCTTTTCTCTCTGTACCGCTCCTTAACAGCTCGCGTTGCGCCTGCACCCAGGGTTTTGTTGTAGGATGCATCTTTCTCTGCGGTAGCGTCCCGACACTCCTGATCATACCACTCATTCCTCAGAGGCCGGTAGTAACCGATTACCTCCTCGGCAGCAGTAGTCATGGAGTGGGATATATGTGTCCACCGTGCGCATGTATCATCAAGTGGGGGAGTGTTCTGCATAAGCAGATCCGATAGTCGAGTGGAAAATGCATCTGCTGTCTCTGGTGATTGCAGCTTACTGACGTCGAGCTTTCTCTGTGTGGGACTTCTCTTGTTATTTGCGACACATAAGCGTGTGCGCACCTTAGCTGCAACAAGGTAGTGATCCGAGTCGATGTTGGCACCACGGATCGATTTCACGTCCATCACACTGGAAGCATGCCTTCCGTCAATCAACACATGATCAATTTGGTTTCTTGTACGATGATCTGGAGACAGCCATGTCGCTTTGTGGATGTCGAGATGCTGGAATCTGGTACCACCAATTACCATGTTTCGTGCTGCGGCGAAGTTGATCAGCCTTATTCCGTTATCGGAGGTGTTTTGGTGGAGGCTGAATTTTCCGACAGTTGGACCAAAGGTACCTTCCTTGCCCACCCTGGCATTAAAGTCGCCAAGCACGATTTTGATATCGTGGCGGGGGCAGCGGTCATAAGCTTCTTCGAGGCGCTGAAAGAAGCTCTCCTTGGTCACATTGTCCTTCTCATCCGTCGGAGCGTGGGTACATATAAGGCTGATGTTGAAAAATTTTGCCTTGATGCGGATTGTGGCCAGCCGTTCATTCACAGGCGTGAACTGCGAGACAAGATGTCGTAGTCTCTTGCTGACCAAAAATCCACATCCTAATTCGTGCCTTTCAGCATGGCAACTGTAGTAGATGTCACAGGACGCTCTTTTGGAGCAGCCCTGTCCTGTCCATCGCATTTCCTGGAGAGCGGTGATGTCAGCTCTGTATTTTTCGAGGACATCAACCAGCTGGATAGAGGCACCCTCCCTATAAAGGGATCGGACATTCCAGGTGCATATCCGTAAATCGTGGTCCTTTTTTCGTTTGCGGGGGTCATCAACAAAAACGGTAGTCCTTCTCCGAGGCATATTTGTTTTTTTCATTGGGGGGTTTTTTATGTGGCGGGTCCCAAACCCAACGCACAACCTCTAACCGAGGAGATTTTCGCCACTCACTTCAGCCGCCTCCCAGCGGGTGCCAGGAAGACGTTGCCCGGTGGTCGCCACATGGAGGGCCCCCATTAATAATAATGAAAGCGCCATCACAGAGTAAGCAGAGCAAGCTATATGACTACCCCTCATTAACAAATAAAGGTATCATCACATATCGCTCAGATCAAACTACATGACAGCCAGTGAGTTGACTTGCGATGAGTTCAACAAGGATTGCGCTAGCCCCACCTGGTTGAGGCAGTTAGACACGTTACCTTGCGAAAACACCACCAGACCACGTAGTACAACAATAAAAAAATGTATTTTCCCAATTTGGCACCGTTCAGAACAAACAACCAACCGAAATATCTTTATGTATTGGTTTTTTTTTTTGTATTTTGATATAATTTTGGTTTTTCAGAAATTAATACACATATATGTAATATATTATAATCAGGGCTGGCAAAAATATGCATAAAAAAGTTGATTATATGCTCTTAAAAAAGCTCGATAAATAAACAAACTATGCTCTTAAATATGCAAAACCAGAAACGTTTTAGTTAAATTTTTATTCGGTAATATCGTTATTGCAGTATAAAATTACATACTTTTTTAAGTTATCAATTAAGAATGACCTTCTCTGGTCATTTAAAATTATTGAATAATTTGAAAAACTTCTTTCTACATCTGTAGAAGTGGTTGGACAATATTTAAAAAAACTTAATTCTGCTGGGGAATACTTCGATACATCTTCACTCGTAGAAGTGGAGCAACTAAATAGAACATCGTTTATATTCGTGATTGCTCTATAGCCAGGGTTTCTAGCCAAGACGCTTTCAAGTTTTTTTAAGTATATATCTGTGTTCAACATTTGTAATTGCTCTGACACACTTTTCACAATATTTAAACTTTCTTTCAACATCAAACCTTTTGTTTGAAGCTTTGTAATGCCGACTATTAAACAACTAAAATTTACTTTGATAAAAGCTAACTCTCTACGGATTTCTTCAAGTTCCAGTAGTTTTTTAACTTGGCATATAGCTTCTGCATCTTCGTCATCAAGCTGCTGCATAAACTGTTTGAATTTATCAAAATGGTCGGCATAATAATTGGCTGCTTCAAGCCATGTTCCCCATCTGGTTATACAGGGTCGCGGTGGTAGTGGAACGTCTGCGAAAACATTTTTAAATGCTCGACGACGACACGGTGCCTAGAAAAACGAAATCTTATTAAGTGGTACATATGTATTTCTTTTTATATTGAAGTGTTTACCTTTACAAAAACAAGTTTAGCTTTTGAAATTAGTTCATTAACTTTTGGGAAATGACTGCGAACGCATTCTGCTACGCGATGAAGCCCATGCGCTAGACACGTAATATGCAGCATTTTCGGAAATAATGTCCGCATAGACAACATTGCTGCTTTCATGTAGGCTGTGACAACAACCAGAACTTTTTGATACGTAATTCCTAAAAATATAATGAAATCTTATTAATTAATTAATTTTAGTTCGAAGTTTCTATAAAAGTTTACCTTTCGGCCACAAAAGATTCAGCGAGTCATTTAGAAAGTCAGCTATACAGGCTGCGTTGGCGACTTCGACTTCGCCAACATTGAATAAATAACTCTTATTCCTCTCCTTCTCCTCGCCATCCATAACGCCAAAAATGAAATTTACAATCAGACGTTGTTCCACGTCTGTTGTTTCATCGAGTGAACACCAAATATATTTGTTCGCAGCCTTCCTGCGCAATGATTCAATATGCTCTTCGTACAACGTTGGAACACATTTTAATCGCAATGTGTTGCGGCTTGGAACAGGATGATTTGTGTACTTTTCGAAAAAACTTTGTACAGAAGGGTTCTCAATTTTGCTGAATGGTATATTGGCATACATAAACATTTTGCAAAGGTCCATTTGGAATCCCATTTCTTTATTTGTTGAAAACTCAATCAATGCTTGTCTTTTTTTCCCGTGCCTTTCCGCCGCAGACAGGTGCTTTGCTGTGCTCATATGTTGTCTAATATTAAACATTTTGCTGCCTGCTACATGACACTCACAATACTGGCAAAATAGAACAGACTGCGCGATTCTTTGCCTTTAGACATTTCCACCTCCGAAAAGAAAACTTGTTTGCAAAACGATTCCGCATTTTCCGCGCAAATTAGTGGTGTCAAACTATGGATGGGACTATCGATAGTTTCAATAGATTGTTTCTAGAAGTTTTTTTTTTCAAAACTATCGATGGTGAGACTGTCGACAGTTTGACACCTCTAGCGTAAATGGCAGAAGGTTGCCATATATGCAAAAATATGCTTAAATATCAAATATATGCAAAAACCACCAAAAATGCCATATATATGCAAAATAAGCTTTTTCAGGCATTTGCTTAGAATTGCCAGCCCTGATTATAATTATGTGTAGGCGTAGCGGAATGTTTACAAAGTTTAATCGGTATAATATTTTGCCGTAGGCTAAGAAAAATTAACAAATTCGAATCAGCAAGAACAACCTGATTCGTATATACTTATGTAACCACAATTTAAACTTTGGATTTATTTCACTCACACTGTTATTACCTTTATGGCAAGGGCTTACCACTCGTTGCGAGTCAATGGGAAGAGATATAAATGGTGATGGTAGATGGCCATTGCTACGCCTTCACTCTGGCGTAGACATATAAAGCGTGATCCATTTCGAGGTTCCCAACTTTTTTGAAGAAAAAGCACAGAAAATTCAAATTGAATGGGGAATGTTTATTATCATTTGAAAGAACATTCTTTGGCATTTATTTTTTGAAGCTTATGTCTTTCAAATGTTGGCCGCGGCTACGTCTCAGATGGTCCATCCGTTGAGTCCAATTTTCGATGACTTGTTCTTGCACAAGCTGTATTTTGTACGCTTTCAATTTAGGATGAGAATTTAATAAGATAATATGATTCGTGTATATATTTGTATGTGTGTGTAGGTTAGTAAGTATGAGCACATGTTGGGATAAAGATGTACACGAATCATATTCTCTTATTAAATTCTCATCATCTTCTTATATATATATATATATATATATATATATATATATATATATATATATACATATATATATATATACATATATATATATATATATATATATATATATATATGTATATATATATATATATATATATATATATATTAAGGTGAGCATATATACGTTTATATATATACGTATATATAAAGGGTTATCCATTTTGCGGTTTCAAAAGTAAATGTAAATAAAACACATATAAAATATTTTTTATCATGATATTTCTTTTTTATTATAAAGCTTGAACGTTGACTTTATGTGTGAAATACTACATCATTTAAATTACCACCACGCGAATTGTTGCAAGCATCGATTCTTTTGAGGTAATTTTCGACCACTTTTTGACACATATTGGGCGGTATCTCAGCCATAACGTGACGAATATTGGTTTTTAGGTGCTCAAGAGTTAAAGGTTTATCTGCATAAACACGGTCTTTCGCGTAGCCCCACAAAAAAAAGTCAAGCGGTGTCAAATCGCATGATCTTGGTTGCCACTTGATATCGCCACGACGAGAAATTACGCGGCCAGAAAATTTCTCTTGCAATAAAGCCATATTAGCTCGAGTTGTGTGGCATGTGGCACCGTCTTGTTGAAACCACATATTCTCTAAGTCGTATTCTTCAATAGCAGGCAAAAAAAAGTCGGTTATCATATGACCATAACGCTCCGAATTCACGGTGACAGTCGTTCCATCGTCGTTTTCGAAGAAGTAAGGTCCAGTCACACCTCCGGACCAAAGAGCGCACCAAGCAGTGACTTTTTGTGGATGTAGTGGCCTCTCTTCAATTACTTGAGGATTCTCAGAACCCCAAATACGACAATTTTGTTTGTTAACATACCCACCGAGTGAGAAATGTGCTTCGTCGCTGAAGAAAATTTTGTTCGAAAAATCGCCGTCCACCGCCTGTTGTTCAAGCACCCATTCGACGTATCTACGACGTTGTGAATGGTCAGCTGGCTTCAGTTGTTGTGTGAGCTGGATTTTATATGGATGTAGGTGTAGATCTAAATGCAAAATACGCCATAATGTGCCGTAAGACACATCCTAATTCCTGAGAACGACGAGGAATCGACACATTCGGGTCTTCGGCAACACTTTCACTTACAGCAGCGATATTTTCGGTGGTACGAGCGAAACCATGATGCACAGGCCTTACAATATCTGTAACCGATCCAGTCTCTTCATATTTCTTCACAATTGCTTGCGTAGTTGGACGATTATGTAAACCATAATCTCCTCTTAAAGCACGATATGTGGCTGTGGCAGAATCACCATTTTTGTAGTAGGTTTTTACAATTTTAATGCGTTGTGCGATGGTTAAGCGATCCATTTTCGCAAATGTCAGACTTCGAACTGAAAAAGAAAGAAATTATTTTAACAACTCAGTTTGACAGATGTCGAATTCTAGCCCTATACTTTTGAAACCGCGAAATGGATAACCCTTTATAATAAGAGTCAAACCATCGAGTCATATAAAACATATGTATTTACATATTAGTACCCTATATACATACGTCAAGTGCAAATAAAAGAAAGAAAATTGGTAAATAAAATTCAATTTCAATTTCGAGCAAAGAAAAGGTCCAGCGTGCCAAATATCTAAAGGCAAGTGTGTCTCATCATCGAGCTAACCGGCAATCACTCGCTCCCAACTGAAACATATATATATATATATATATATATATATATATATATATATATATATATATATATATATATATATATATATATACATATATATTATATATATATATATATATATATATATATATATATATATATATATATATATATATATATAAATATAAATAAAGGGTTATCCATTTCGCGGTTTCAAAAGTATAGGGCTAGAATTCGACATCTGTCAAACTGAGTTGTTAAAACAATTTCTTTCTTTTTCAGTTCAAAGTCTGACATTTGCGAAAATGGATCGCTTAACTATCGCACAACGCATTAAAATTGTAAAAACCTACTACAAAAATGGTGTTTCTGCCACAGCCACATATCGTGCTTTAAGAGGAGATTATGGTTTACATAATCGTCCAACTACGGAAGCAATTGGCAAAATTGTGAAGAAATATGAAGAGACTGCATCGGTTACAGATATTGTAAGGCCTGTGCATTATCTTGTCGCTCGTACCACCGAAAATATCGCTGCTGTAAGTGAAAGTGTTGCCGAAGACCCGAATGTGTCGATTCCTCGTCGTTCTCAGGAATTAGGACTGTCTTACGGCACATTATGGCGTATTTTGCATTTGGATCTACACCTACATCCATATAAAATCCAGCTCACACAACAACTGAAGCCAGCTGACCATTCACAACGTCGCAGATACGTCGAATGGGTGCTTGAACAACAGGCGGTGGACGGCGATTTTTCGAACAAAATTTTCTTCAGCGACGAAGCACATTTCTCACTCGGTGGGTATGTTAACAAACAAAATTGTCGTATTTGGGGTTCTGAGAATCCTCAAGTAATTGAAGAGAGGCCACTACATCCACAAAAAGTCACTGCTTGGCGCACTCTTTGGTCCGGAGGTGTGATTGGACCTTACTTCTTCGAAAACGACGATGGAACGACTGTCACCGTCAATTTGGAGCGTTATGGTCATATGATAACCGACTTTTTTTTTTGCCTGCTATTGAAGAATACGACTTAGAGAATATGTAGTTTCAACAAGACGGTGCCACATGCCACATAACTCGAGCGAATATGGCTTTATTGCAAGAGAAATTTTCTGGCCGCGTAATTTCTCGTCGTGGCGATATCAAGTGGCCACCAAGATCATGCGATTTGACACCGCTTGACTTTTTTTTGTGGGGCTACGCGAAAGACCGTGTTTATGCAGATAAACCTTTAACTCTTGAGCACCTAAAAACCAACATTCGTCACGTTATGGCTGAGAAACCGCCCAATATGTGTCAAAAAGTGGTCGAAAATTACCTCAAAAGAATCGATGCTTGCAACAATTCGCGTGGTGGTCATTTAAATGATGTAGTATTTCACACATAATGTCAACGTTCAAACTTTATAATAAAAAAGAAATATCATGATAAAAAATATTTTATATGTGTTTTATTTACATTTACTTTTGAAACCGCAAAATGGATAACCCTTTATATATATATATATATATATATATATATATATATATATATATATATATATATACATATATATTTATATATATATATATATATATATATATAAATAAATAATATATATATATATATATATATATATATATATATATATATATATATATATATATATATATATATATACAATTCGTAGTTCTGCACTTACGTAAGCATACCTGTGTAAGCATACATGACAACTAAAATCACGCGGTCTACTCATATGTGAGAATATCAAAAAGTTGCTTTCTCATGTAGAAAATATACACATGGGGAGTGCATCGATCGTGTACATAAACACATATAGTACATACATACACACAAGTGCTGCGAATATATTATGGTATGTTATATGTTGGTATGTGGGTAGATTGATATGTGGCTAGTGTTAGAAAAATGGATATAAGCTGCCAGCTTACTGAAGGCAGTGATTGTTCAGTTGTGTCTTACACCGAAGTGTTAGCTTTAAGAAAAGTGTAAATACTGCGATCCTTACGAGGCCCTCCAGTATTAGTGTAAAGTTTAAGTAAAAGTGTAAATGCTGCGATCCTTACGAGGCCCTCCAGTCTGGTGAACGTCGTTTGAATATAGTGTTCCCATATTAAACTGGTTGAATTGTTGTCCTCTTTCGAGCAGAATACCCGTATTTACGGCCTCCTCTGCTAATTCTTCCAACGTGCCCGTCTTACCTAGCATATGAGTTTTTAATAATGGATCTTGAAGGCCTGATATAAAACCTTATATTGGTTGATAACAGTAATCGATGGATGTTATTGCGCATAGGCTCGGGAGGATGTCTGCTGTTCGATTTGTTATCCCAGGTATTTGACGAATTTCAGTTGCGACCTTTGGCATGACGCTGATTGAAGGCACAAATCAATGGCTTATGATATATAAAAATGATAGTGCTGTTTCCTTCGATCATATATTGAAAATGCTTCACAGCTAGGTAAATCGCAAGCAACTCTCTATTATAAGTCGAATAGCGCTTTTCAGTGTCAGTGAGGTGTCGTGAAAAATAGCCTAACGGCTGCGGCTGGTTGTGAATTAGTTGATGTAATACCGCTCCGACGGAAATGTCAGAGGAGTCAGTAGTTAGCTGAAGCTGGACTCCAACAAACGGGCATGCCAGAGTTGCGGCTTCAGCTAAATCACGCTTGCAGTCCTCAAACGCACGAGCTGCTTCCTCATTCCACACTAATACATTCTTGTCGTTGCGCTGGTTTCCAGTAATGAGTTCTGCAAGATTGCTTGGCTCTTAGCGGCCCCTGGAAGAAACTTTCGATAGAAATTGACTGTTGCTAAAAAACTTTTTAGATCCTTTGCGATGATTGGCTGTGTTACTCTCATTAATTGCTTCTATTTTTTCCGAAAGTGGGCGAATGCCATCTTTAGTGATAAGGTGGTCCAAATAACTTAATCTGGGTTTTGCCAAATTGACACTTTGATGGATTAATTGTCAAACCAATTGTGCGAAGTCGCTCAAAAACTTGTCGGATATGATCAGTGTGCTCCTGGATGCTCGAAGAAGCGATGCTATCATCATCCACGTAAGGAAATAAAAAGTCAAGTCCACACAGAGCCTCGTGTATTAGGCGCTGAAACGTCTGCGCTGCGTTACGTATGCCGAACATAATGTGCGTGATCTCAAATAGCACAAAAGGCATAATTATCGCTGTTTTCTTCACATCTTCGGGCCTGACGGGCACCTGATGAAATGCCCTCTGAAGATCAATCTTGCTGAAGATGGATTTCCCTGCAAGTACAGCCGTACAATCGTACAAAAACGGTATTAGGTATCGGTCGGGAACAGTTATCTTGTTCATCGCACGATAATCTCCACATGGTCGCCAATTTCCATCTGGTTTTCTGCCCATATGAAGAGGACTGGCCCAGTTGCTTTTTGAGGGTCCAATTCCCATCAAGTATTCAAACTCTGCTTTTGCGGCGGTAAGTTTTTGATGATCCAGCCTTCATGCGTGTGCGGTTACAGAATGCCCAATAGTCTCGATAACGTGATGAACTTCAGTACTAACTGGTTTGTGCTCGGCTGTCATTTCTGTAATATCTGTGTATTCTTGAAGAAGCTTTGCAAACGTATCTCTAGCGTCGAAGGCTTTAATCTGCACATTTAGCCCTGTGCAAATGGTGCATGGCACTTCGAGCTTGGTCTTTTTATCGATTAACTTATTTCGCTTTCAATCAATTATTAAATCAAAGTGACGAAATAAATCTCTACCAATGATTGGTGTACTAACGTCAGCAACCATAAAATTCCATTCGAAGTGTTGGCGTAGACCAAGGTCGATGCGCTGTCGAAGATTGCCGTATATGATGATTACTGACCCGTTGGCCGCGTATAGCGTGACAGATGTTGGACGTACAAGTGTTGTTGAAACTTTTTTGAGAATGACGCTGAAATCAGCTCCGGTATCTACCAAATATTTGACATGGGATGATCGGTCGATAACAAATAGTCGATTAATGCGAGCTCTGCCATAGGATGTTGATTGTCCATCTCTCATATTGGATCTGCGGTAAGTTTCGTCATGTTGGCGGATGCATAGACGCGAAGATTGAAAAGAATCATGATCACGACTGCGCTCGCGAGTGCTTAAGTTATTAAACATTTACGTGGTTGGTTTACGTGACAGAGGAATGCGCACGTAAACTTCATTTGGTGCTTGCTTATTTTGTAGTTGTGAAACTGACGATGTTTGTTGTTGCTGAACTAAGTATGGCGCACCAGTGTACTTGTTGAGCAAACGGTGCTGTTCCATTGTGTTGTTGTAACGATAACGATGGTGAAATATTGTTTTGCGAATACGTCGGCTGGTGTTCAGATAAAGCAGTGCTTTCCATTTCAATCGAAATAATTGTTTGTCTCGGAATTGTTCCTTGACCTGTACTAGCACCTATTTCAACGCTCTGCAGGTTCTGGAGTCGTCGAGGCCAGATATAGCGGTGCTATCAGTGCGTTGTAAACCATTAACCATCGTATTGTAGCTCTTTTATTCTGTAGTCACTTTTAAACTTCTATGTTCACTGCATAATTCGTACTGATTAAGAAAATTAAATTAGTCAGATATATGACAAGTGCAAGCTCCTGTGTCTACTTCCATACTAAATATTTTTGTACCTAATCTCATTTCAAGAGGTTTTATAAAATTGCAACAAATAATTACAGTCCGAATAACGCCTCTGTCCCACTTACATTCCTTTCAAACATAAGGTGTTGGCAATAATTTGGTCACTCAACTCAATAAGAAATTATTTATAAGGATCAAAGAATTTTAACATATTTACAAATCACTAACCCTTAACTCACGATCTTAGTAGCAAAAACACCAATACTTAAATGAAGAATACCCCATAAACGTTTATAAGAATCAGTTACACATATTTAAATGCGACCAAGAAGAGTATAAATTCAAAATCCCTTTTCCGACATATCGGGCATATTATAATATAGCCATTTTATACGAAAACAACGAGAGCGGTCCCAGATCTACCCGACCTAACATATAAATGGCGGCAGTAGTTTGAAAAAAATTACGTTAAGTAATTCAATATTTTCATTTGAAAGGTCTCAGTCCAACGAATATTAAAGCCGAACTAGATTCTACTCTGGGGGAATCTGCTCCTCCGTTTACAACCATAAAATATTGGGTGGCAGAGTTTAAACGAGGTCGTACGAGCTGCCAAGACGAACACAGTAGTGGTCGAACAATTGAGGTGTCCACGCCAGAAACGGTTAAGAAAATCCCCAAAATGATATAGGATGATCGCCGGCTGAAGGTGCGTGAGCGTGAAATTACAGGCATTTCAAAAAGTGCTGTACGTCGTATATTGACCGAAAATTTGGAGATGAAAATGCTGCGTGTAAGATGGGTGCCGCGTTTGCTCACAATAGAACAAAAACACCAGTTCACACATCCGCTATTGCGATGGCTAAAATCAATGAGTTAAAGCTCGAATTGCTTCAGCACTCACCTTATTCGTCAGATTTAGCTCCTTCGGACTATTTTCTATTTCCAAATTTGAAAAATGGCTTGGTCGTAGAATATTTGCAAACAATGAAGAGGTGGTCTGCGGTACATGGCTATTTTAATGAGTTAGACAGTTCATACCATAAACAGGTTATCGAAGCTATAGAATATCGCTGGGAAAATAGTATAGAGCTAAAAGGAGATTATGTTGAGAAATTAAGAAAAATTTTCCCAAATTTGTTTTATTTTCTTTGTTAGGACGGGTAGTTCTGACAGCGCCCTCGTATATGTGCACACTGTACTCGTGTATATTCAAGAGGGAGAGTGTTCTGCATAAGCAGATCCGATTATCGAGTGATACAACCAATTGCTGTCTCTGGTTATTGCAGCTTATTAACGTTAAACTTTCTCTGTGTTGAACTTCGTTTGTCCTTTGCGGCACATAAACGTGTTCCCAACTTAGCTGCAACAAGGTAAGGATTCTAGTCGATGTTGACACATGGATCGATATAACGACCATCACACTGGGAGCATGCCTTCCGTCGATTATCACGTGATCAAGTTGGTTCTTCATTGGTTTTATGGATGTCGAATTTTGATATTGATATTAAAATATTTTCCCCTTATGCAGAGAAGACAAGATGTCGTAAGCTCTTAAAAATAAAAATAAATAAATATGTGTCACTTATAAGCCCCGAAGGGTTCTTTCTTGTGCGTGTTCCATTATTGTTGTGCGTGTTAAATTTTGGACAGTATTAGAAGGGACCTATTTATTTTAATCGGTTCCGAATAGCAGAACTCTTGTTGCATCACTTTTTCTGAGCTTTGCACAGATTTGTTTTAGAAGCTTTTCCTGGGCAAATTGTTACTGCCGGAAGAATTGCTAATTGCTTGCCGACAGGTGGGTACCGTTCGAAAGAAAAATTATTTCTATATTAAAATTTGTATACTTCAACCGGGGATTGAACCCACGACCTACAGATCAGAAGGCCAACGCACTCTTACTGACAAAAAATCCTCATCCGAGTTTGTGCCTATCCGATTGGCAACTGTAATATGTATCTCAAGATACCCTTTTAGAGCAACTCTGTCCCGTCCATCGCATTTCCTTAAGTGTGGTGATGTCAGCCTTGTATTTTTCGGGGACATCAACCAGCTGGATAGAGGAACTTTGCATAAGAGGGACCGGATATTCTGGGTGCATATCCGTAAATCGTGGTCCTTAGGGGAAAGGGGAAGTCCTTATCCAAGGCATGGTTTAATTTTCCATTGGAGGAGATTTTTATGCGGTGAGTCCCAACCCATTGAAAAATGAAAGTGACATCTCATAGCAAGCAGAACTAGCTACATGATAGCACCATCACTACAGAGTGAAATAGTCAGTAAGTTGATTTGCGACGAGTTCAGCAAGGATTGCTCAAGCGTTTCAGCGCTTCAAATAGTCTTTCAGATTTAATTAATCCAAAAGAAGCTATTGTATTAAACATGATAATGGAAAGCGAAAATCTTTGTAAGATGAGAAAGAAAAGAGAAAGCTTACATTTAACGAACTTGATAATACCAAGAAAAATAAAATACTTAAACTAAATTTAAACCCAATGATATAATTTTATATACAAACATTTTGAACAATTTTTCTAAATGAGAAAAAGGAAAAATAATTAAGAAGGTAAGTATCGTTTGATATCTTATATATATAAATGGCAAACACAGAGTTGCTCATGTAAATCATTTAAAGCGATTTCATGGTAAAGTTGTTACATTTAATGGAAATGTAACAAATTTTAGAAAAAAAGTCTTAAGACGTTATATATAATAAATAAATAGTATAAGACAAAATTTACTACAATTTAAAATTAAAACAAAATAGGAAAGAGAATTATAATGAACCAGATCATTTATCAGGTATTATTATTATTATTATTATTATTATTATTATTATTATTATTATTATTATTATTATTATCATTATCTTTATTTACACATTTTATAATGGTATTCACATTTCATTATATGGGTAATACAACATAATTAGAACATATAATAAAGTTATCTATGTACATTGATTTAAAAATATACAAACTATATTAATCTCAAAAAATACAGAGATGTGGGAACCCTTATTAGTACTCTGGTATCCTTTACTCTTGGATGTTTAGGAATCTGCGCACTATTCCGGCGGTATTTATCAGTACAGCCCTTTACATCTGCACATACAACTCGGGGTCGATGGATAACGCCCTTAAACCCAGCTTCAGTGTGGTAGGCACAATTCTAGTCGCCGAAATAACGAGCGGTATGACAGTGACCATCCTTACGCCTCATTGCTCTTTGATGTTATCTGCTAGCAGACGGTATTTCCTCATTTTAGTGTCGTATGTTGCAAGGACGTTACTGGTGTTAACCACCGCAAAGTCAATCAGAAACACTTTTGACAGGTCTTTTCTCCATGCCGTGATATCAGGTCGATTGGCCTCCTGAGTTCTGTCAGTAAGTATGGAACGATCCCAATAGAGCTTTACCGTAGCATTTAGTACTGCAGCGCCCTTTGGACTATTTTACCTACAAAATCGTGATGCTGGCGATAAGCAGTTGCAACCAGCTGAGGACATCCGGAGACGGTATGTTGGATTGTTTCACTAGCAGTTTGGAATTGCCTACAACTATCGTCCGTTACATGCCTATCGCCAGTTATGACCTTCCGGTTGTTTCTTATTACAATAACCTGGCCTAGTAAGGCTACAACAAAGCCCTCCGTTTCGGCGTAGAGCGTACGAGCGTTCAACCATTTAAGTGTGATGCTGTTTTGTCTACATGAGGTTGCACCGCTTTGGTGGGGTATCGGCAATGAAGTGCTTTTAGCTTCCATTGTGTGACAGTTTCGTCGATAGTTGGGAGCAATACTTCCACAGCACAATCAGCAAGATTGAGAGGGGTAAAGTTTATGTCTGCCGCGATCACAGCCTTGTGCAGCTCGGAATAGTTCTCTTTTCCGTAAACAAAAGATAAGAAGGCAGGAGCGAGAGAGTGTCAAAACATAATTTATGGAAGTTAAAGGGATTCAATGTAGTGCCGGATGAGATTGTTCCTGAAACCGCCAACATGAACAATTAGCTTGAGCCCAGATGAAAGCGAATTCCATAGTCTAATAGAGTTGACGAAGAGAAACGGCTAGAATTAAAATGAGTAAACCTATTGATAATGAGTTGAGGCGATCGTGTAGATTGCAAAAGTCCCAATTTCTCACGTAGATCACATCGTTAACCTCAGTAGATATGGCTGAATATCGTCAGCGTAGTCATCGTAAAATGCTTACAAATATTCAATATAGAACTAGCAAATAAAGAGAAACGCAATGGTCCCAAATTTGACTGCTGAGGTACACCAGCAAGAAGCAAAGAGAAGGATGAAAAGTCATACCCAACTCTTACTTGCTGTTGCCTATTACTGAGTTAATTAGCAATGAGATCGACAGCGCCCTTACTATAGTTAAAATAGTAAATAAGACAGAGCAAGTTACGGCATACTGAGTGAAAAGCCTTTGATAAATCCAAGAGACAAAGCGGGGTTAACTTAACCTTATCAAAAGAATCACTTATGTCGGCAATAACTTTCAGCATTGCAGTGGTGTAGCTACTCGTATGAAGGTTGGAAAGTCAGAGGTGGTAAAGCAATGATTTATAATATGGATTCAAGAATATATGGAATAATTAACTTAATAAACCTATGGGGATACCATAAATTCCAACAGTAACAGAAACAAAACGAAATGCTACATCGTCATTAAAGATGGAATGCTCTTCTTCTTTTTAAAAGTATCAAGCAGCCAATAATCATTCCAACTCATTGCGATTAGGTGATGAAGTAAAGAAATAGTCAATGGAGTAGTTACGATACGAAATATATACAGCGCTAGAAACTCGATTAAAACTACAATCAACACTTCAAAAGCATTAAGTGATGATAAGAAAGGAAAGATATTTGATCATAAGGTAATTATATAGAAGAATCAGAAATTAGGAACACGTCAAGTAAACTAGGATCAGCTGTGAGGGAGAGAGATTTGACGACAGTGAGCATTAGATTAATAAGTTAATGTTAAAATCTTCGTAGTTAATCAATCTTTAAGAAATATAAAGGAAAATGGATCAAGGCTAAAATTACGACTTGTATTATAAACACACGATATCGGAAGCTTGGTACAATTGTCAAATATTTCGACATAAACAAACTCAATCATTAAGTCATTGCTTTGGCTTTCTACCTTGACAACAAGATCACATTTACAGTAAACTGCAACACCACCACCTCTCTTCGGGCACCTATCATTCCTGATAAGCTTGTATCAGTTAATGGAATAAATCTGGCCTGAAAGAATAGATCTGAACCAAGTTTCAGATACACACACAATATCGACAAGGGAGTTCTCAAAGATTTACTTTATATAATTCAAGTTGGGACCATTTAAGCTTCGAGCGTTAAACTGAACAACATTTTGAACTCTGCGTTGCTTACAGAGTATGTGAACCAGAGTTCTTGTGTTCTTGTCAACACCACCAGACATTCCAGAGCGATTGTTACAAATTGTAAGATTGGCCATCGGATTGAAAAACAAACCAACACGGCACCATAATATTAAAATATAAAGAAGAAGAATAAAGCAATACGAAATCGAGAAGATAGAATATGAGAGGTCAAGAAAAACAACAAAGATAATAAAGTGATACATATGAAGCATAACTTAGAAATAGAAAACTTGTAATATAACGTTAAATTAAAATTTCAGACATTATGTACAATTCAAAAACAATAATTAAACGGAGTCAAACAATGATATTCAAACAAAGATAACAGAAGCACAATAACCAATAGGTCTATGTTTTGTTACAAGCAATATTATCTATGCAATATTATCTATGCTAACAGCAGCTAATCGGTTGTCCCTTATAAGTTTATTGGGTAAATAAATTGATTCTCACAAAAAGAGATGCAATTAAGTGACATCGGTATGTTGTATGTTGTTAAATAGCCTGATAACAGCAGAAGTGTTGTTGTTACTGCTCTTCAAATGTTTAGATTTAGCTCTAAAGACATCATCGAAATGATCGAATACTCTCTCCTCTGATTTATTCACCACAGTATACAGCTCATCAATAATGCTCTCTTTAAATAAATTCAGTCTCATATCAATGCTAAATTCTGAAGAATTTGGTGTTTTTCTTACATTGACGTCGGCAGAATTGAGCACATAAGGAGGTGCGAAGGAGCTACAGCACGAGTATTTTTTTTACACCAACAGGGATATTGGTCAAGCAATAAGCATATCTGTAAACAGATACGACTAAACGAATGTAAATAAGTAGATTGATGTTCAATTGGAATCACTTTAGCGGCAATACGAGAGGTGATTTATGAATTATTTGGTAAAAAAAGTGATGAAATAAAATTTTAAAAACGCTACTTAATTGCTGGATAGTATTAAAAAGGGTATGCCTAAAATAAGAAAAAAGGAAAAATTATTGAATATAGCATCCTTGAAAAGGTGAAAAGGTGAAAAATGTTTCGTTCAGGTCAACAAAGACGTTGAGTTACTGTAATATTACGATTTTTTACTTTGGGCAAATAGAATGATAGTACCACAAAAAGTTAGAAAAGCAAATATTTAGTTACTGGCATTAGCCAGATCTTTCGTTTGGACATTAAAATTTTTAGTTTTAGTTAAATTTTTTATCCATGGCCAAAAACTTTTATTCAGTCCATAGTTTAATCAATTGAGACAAACAAAATTTGTGTGGCAAAGAATCAATATAAATTTTGCTGGTCTGATAAAAGGGAACCCTATGCGGCCGTTTCAAGCGAATTTAGCGTGCTTCGCAAACTATCTTTTTCCTTTCCTAGCTGGCTCTAATTAAAAATTCCAAACGCCGCCAAATTTTCCAGTAATAGACCTTTCCACGGAACTAGGTCTTCTTCTAATGTATCGTCTACCAGCAGGTTCCGAATATAACACATTAGCGGGATCGTATTTTTGATACTCTTGACTATGTCGGTGCCAGCATACAACTCGTACAACTTATGTTTGTTCCTTATTCGATAAAATGGTGTGTGTCGATCTGTTTTTCTTGGGGTCTGTTCCAGGATTTGGCGTTGTGAGAAAATCTGGTCGATGGCGGATTTACCAGGTCTGAAGAAACACTGATAAGTTCCAACAATTGTAAAATTAATTTGACAGAGTTTTGACGCCGTATGCTCCAATTAGGAGTTAGAGGACCATATATATATATATATATATATATATATATATATATATATATATATATATATATATATATATATATATATATATATACAAATATATATAGATATATATATATATATATATATATATATATATATATATATATATATATATATATATATATATGTTATGGCCTCCTCTACTAATTCTTCTAACGTGCCCGTCTTACCTAGCATATGAGTTTTTAGCAATGGGTCTTGAAAGATGTCCTCGCATACCCCTCTGGGTCTTCTAACAACGCTTGGTCTCCGATCCCACCGTATCTATTCTTAATACACTGTATCGCTGTGGATTTTAAATCACCTAATCTCCTTGCAAAAACACGTATATCTTCCTGATGTAGTTGGCGTGCGACTCGCCAACCCGGCGAGCGGTCTTCAAATATGTGTTTCGCAGAAGTGTATACAATTCTTCTATATTAGCGAATTTCTTGCGGGTTGTACTTCTGGTTGTGTTTTTCGTACTGGTGTACGGCGACGAAGAGGTGTCTCCTGTGCTAGGCAGCGTTCTGTTTCGAGATTCCTCTCTTTGCACTTAGCTGCTCAGAGTCAACCGAGGTTCTAAGACTTTTCTCTATAAATTCTTTCGAAATGCCCTTTTCTAATTTCTTATTTCTATTAAGAGTCTTAGTAATCTCTACTTCTAGCTGTTCCGCGTCGGATTCCTGTCTTGCGATTTGAGTTCGCAGAGCCCTAATTTGTATCTCTACTGCCTCTAAATCGTATTTTTGTTTTAAGGCTGCTTCAGCCTGGTTTTTCAATAGATCGTTTAGCTCGGATAACGTGGCGTCTAATTCCTTTATTGGAATTAGTATCTTTCCGTGACACACCTTTGATTTTATGAGCTGAAGTTGCTCGTATGTGCTTAATCAAGCTCCACACGAAGTCGATGGACTCGGTTATTGCAACGTCTAGTTCTCTTGTTAATGATTCGTAGTATTTCTTGTCCATTTGACCCCAAAAAGGCAAACACGCACTAGAATTAGATCCTATACTGCGTTAAAAGTTGAACGTAAAACACCTTGTATATACAAGACAATTCGCATTATAATACCGGCTACGCCAAAAGGTTGTGTACTATTTTTCCACAACACTCACTAAATACCTAACGGCTAGATTCAAGGATGTGACACACAAGATTAGCACCTGGACCTAAGCTCCTAAATATCCTTCGAGACTATCACACTAGTTAGCTGAAATAAAACTTTATCAATGATACTTGCGGTTTTGGGTATTCGCTATATTGCTGGTGTTACTTTGGATTTTGCACTTTCACACTAATACTGGAGGGCCTCGTAAAGATCGCAGTATTTATAATTTCTTACACTTTTACACTAATACTGAAGGGCCTCGTAAGGATCGCAGTATTTGCAATTTCTTACACTCTTACACTAATACTGGAGGACCTCTTAAGGATCGCAGTATTTTACAATTTTTTACACGCTAGCACTTCACACTCGGTACAAGATTCACAACTGAAAAGCGACTGCCTTCACTAAGCTGGAAGCTTATATACCATTTTTCTAATACTAGCCACATATCAATCTACCCACATATAACATACAATAATATATTCACACCACTTGTGTGTTTATATGTATGTGTTTATGTACACGATCGATGCACTCCTCATGTGTATATATATTATGTGGGAAAGCAACTTTTTGATATTCACTCACATGAGTAGTCCGCGTGATTTTAGTTATCATGGAATGTCTAAACAGTTATGCTTACGTAAGTGCAGAACTACGAATTGTGTGGGAAAGTGCTTTGTCAGCATTTCACACCCAACTGCAACTCAGTTGGCTCAATGTTCTGGCTTCCACAATTATAAGTAATATTAATATGGATTCTGTATATCACAACTTCGAGCAATGTTGGTATGTGTATGGACAAATATGTATTGCACAATTTCGGGAAATATGTCGCGAGGCAAAATATGCATATATGCATATTTCATATTTTGGCTCGTAACAAACCCTTTTGTAGTAGATATTGAGGATAGTGATGAAACATTTAACCCTACTGGAGTAAACCCAAATGATCTGGATAGGGTGCCAGATCTAGTGAAGGGATAAAGGGAATTCTCAGGTCAAGATGGTGAATTCCACTCTTGGCAAAAATCTCTCGACAGGATATTCCACATGTATAGCAGCATAAGAGGAATCCCGAAATATTATGCAATTCTTCACACAGTACGACACAAAATAATAGGCGAGGCAGACACTGGACTCGAATTATATAGAACCTTGTTAAATTGGGAAAAAATTAAAAAGTGCCTAATGATGCACTACTCCGACAAGCGCGACATAGGGACATTAGAGTACCAAATGATGACAATGACACAGAAACACGACACTATTTCGCAATTTTACCAGAAAGTTTTTTTGGCATATATATCCTAGACAAGGTTGCCTGTCTCGAATTAGATGAAAAATCTATAAAATCAATGACAAATTCATACAAAGGAAAAGCGTTAGATACTTTTATCCGTGGCCTAAACGGAGACCTACCTACCACGACTACTGGTTGTTCGTAAGCCAACTTCAGAAGCACTGCAAATGTGCCAAAAATTGCACAATAATGCATACTGTACAAATTATACCCAATGTGGAACATACCCCACAAAGAGATGCTTGAAATAACGCGTGATGTTATTATGAGGAAGGAAGTAGAAGAATTCTGCAACCGAACAAATAATTAACACACGATTTGAGGGACGAAAAGGGACCCATATAAGTGGTCTGATTCGGCTAATCCCTAAAATATATAATAATAAATACCCAAAACATAAATCTTCAAAAAAGATTTCCACATAATATTTACCACCACCACTTTCTCCGCGTGGAAATACTGCTATGAATCGCAATTAGCAAATTTGTATCCCGAACTCGCACACGTCCCACCAAGGCAAATGCCTCAAAGGAATTTTAACAATTTTCTGCAGAATCAGAGACAACAATTCAATTATAATTTCAACCAAAATCCCCTATCATTTAATAATTTTAATCAACTCAACTTAATCAATCTCAACAATCGCGGGAGAAATTCTCTTCCACCTCGACCTTTTCCTAAACCAGAACCGATGGACGTAGACCAGAGTCTACAGTCCAGAAGAATAAACTACATGAATCACCCAAAACAAAACAGACCATTCCATGGAGAAAGACCGCCACCCGTCCACCAAAGCGTGGATAAAAGACAGCGAAATTTTAATATTCAAACCCAATCGATCTCAGAGTATGCCGACCCAGTCGAAAACTCCGAAGAAAATGTTGAAGCGCTCGACAATTCTTCACAGGAACTCGACTTTATATAAGTTCATTTTTTAGGGTAACCAACTCTTCATTACCGTATTTCGAATGTAAACTTGGTAACAGAGAAGTCATTAAAATTCTAATTGACACCGAGTCAAATAAAAACCACGTTCAACACTGTTTGGTAAAGAAATCAATCGAAAGCATTTCGCAACCTCCGTAGAAGACAATATTAAAATTACGCATCATACTTATGCAACACTCTTCGGGATGAACGATACCCCTATAAAATTCTTTACTTTTCCAGCTTTAAAGTCATTCCACGTCTATACTGGCAATGATACCTTAAAGGAAATTGATGCTATTTGGCATCTTAAAGATAATTATATGTCGGTAAAGAATAATGTAAGAATAAAATTAAAGCAACAAACTTATAAAGATGTAAATTTCATTAATATAAGATCAGATCACATATCTGAAAGCCAAAAAAATAAAATAAAGGAAATGACCACGATATTTCCGAATCTATTCAGTGAGCCCGACGAGAAGCTTACTTTTACAACTAGGGTAAAAGGAGAAATACGAACAAGCTCTGATAATTCCGTGTGTTTGAGATGTTACCCTTATCCTATGGGTTAAAAGGATGAGGTCGGAAAACAAATAAATCAATTGCTGCGTGATGATATAATTCGACCCTCACGCTCACCGTACAACTCCCCCGTATGGGTAGTACCGAAGAAAACAGATGCTTCCGGAGAAAAAAAAAACAAATATTCTATACCTGAAATAAATGAAGTATTGTCCCAAATCGGAAAAAATAAATATTTTACAGTGATAGATTTAAAAAGTGGATTCCACCAAATCACTCTGAAGGAATCAGATTTAAAAAAGACTGCTTTCTCAGTCAACAATGATAAATACGAATCCACTCACCTACCATTTGGGCTAAAAAACGAGCCATCCATTTTCCAGAGAGCTCTAGATGACATATTAAAGCAACATATAAGGAAAAGATGTTATGTCTATATAGATGGCATTTTGATTTTTAGCAAGGATGTCCAAACGCATATAAAATATGTTGGCATAATTTTCGAAACCTTAAAAAAGTCTAACATGAAAGTCCAGCTCGACAAATGTGAATTTTTAAAAACAGAAACAGAGTTTCTTGGCTTCATTGTGTGCGAAAACGGAATTAAAACAAATCCCAATGTGACACTTATAATCACCGAAGGGCTCTTTGGCCAAACTTCTCTTCCATTACTGTTGTGCGTGTTAAATTTTAGACTGTATCGGTATTAGAAGGGACCTACTTATTTTAGCCGGCTCCGAACGGTAAAACTCTTGCGGCATCACTTTTTCTGAGCTTTGTCACACAGTTCTTTTAGAAGCTTTTCCATGGAAAATTGTTACTGCCGGAAGAATTGGCAATTGCTGCCGGACAGTTAAGTACCCTTCGAAAGAAAAAATTTTTCGATATTAAATTTATGTTTCAGCCGGGAATTGATTTTGCAAATATAAACAAAAAATCATTAAAAGTTTTGAATGTGAATGGGTGCGCTTCATAATGCAATACTTATAACTAATGGAATTCATGGAAGAAGTACAGAATAGCCCACTTAAAGGAAAAAAAGACACATTTCTACGCCCATATAAGGCGTGGCTCATAGTCAAAGTTCAAATTTCCGATCGAAATTACTCAATAAATTCGCAATTTTCTCTTACAGTATGGGTATGGGTCCTTTTTAAAACCTTTTTAGTGATATCTAACATTTATAGTCTAATTTAAATATTTTAAAAGTTATGATTAAAATAAAAAATTTGGAATTTTTTTGCTCGAAACCCGATTTTTTGAGCGCGGCCAAATCCCGGCTATCAAGAAAGACTTTTATTCGAAAATACTGATGGTCGCGAAGCTGGCGTCGATCCAATAAGTTTTTTGTGTGCCCGACCAAAGGCCGACTCTCAAAAGTGACTTTTATCAGAAAATACTGATGGTCGCGAAGCCGCTGCGGGTCTATAAGGGTTCTATTTTTTGCGTCCTGCCGAAGGCCGGATATCATGAAAGACTTTTATCCGAAAATGCGGATGGTTGCGAAGACGGTGTCGAGCGTATAAGTGTTATTCTTTTTGCGACCGGCCAAAGGCCGCCTATCAAGAAAGACTTTTATCTGAAAATACTGATGGTCGCGAAACTAAATTTGAAGGCATACTAGGTACTTGTATTTCGATTGAAAGAATTCATATAAAAAAATTGAAGTAGCAATTTAAAAAAATATTAAAAATATATAAGCATTTTCTAAAAAGATGGTTTATATAGCATTGAAAAGGTAATTGTGTGGTCTTGAATATGGTTCTAAAGATTTTAGAGGTCAATAGTGTTTATTTTCGAAAAAAATTGGTTTTAAAAAAAAATTAAAAAATTTTTTATTTTGATCATAACTTTTAAAATATTCAAAATAGGCTACAAATGTTATATATGAGTAATGAGTGTTATGAGTAATTTTGATCGCAAATTTCAACTTCGTTCTTGAGCCACGCCTTATATGGGCGTTAGCGACAAACAATTTTTGGTTTTTTATATTCACAAAAATAGGCTCTATACGAAAACAAAATTTTTACCTTATGTGGGCTATTTTGCACTTATGACAAAAGTAATTACGGTTTAAATAAATATTATATACTTTACGGTTGAACTGATCCGGAGATTACCCATTTTATTTTGCGCAATGGGTTGTCCATTCGTGGTTACGAACAAACCTGGGTGTAAAATTGTTGAATATATATCGGCACCGTGAACTATATCGAATTTCTTCGATTTGTTGAAAACTGGGTCAGCTAGTCTTCTGCACATGTCTTCACGTAATCAAATGCACCCCAAATGAGGCAAACGATGCCTCACTGGCAACCGGGAAGTCAGGTAAAATGAACGTATGCATGAATGAGGGTGAAGCAACATGTGGTCGTCATCGTTAAAGTGACGGCAACGGTAGTTCCTGCGGCAATCTTGCACCTATAGATCAGCACCAGACGATGGCGTTCGTCAACATTCTTCTCCATGAATTGGTTTCATTTGCTAAGTATGTGGGGCTTTTGGTATAGAGGGCAGAAATCACGGGAGCTTTCCCTCAGTGGCCTCGAGACGAAGCATCCCGTTTTTGTGAACAATATCGAGGAAACCGTCACAAAATCACAGGAGCAGAAGAGACAGCGGTCCAAGGAGGGAAAAAAACCCGCAGCCAAACGTCCAGTGAAGCAGCCAAAAGACACTTGATCGTGGCACTCATTAAGCAAAATCGACCGAATGGACAGATGACGGCGTAGCAATGAAGCATAGCAGGTAGACTCCAAAATCTTGGATGCCATTATTGCTCGAGTAAGCAATGAGCCAGACAAACCTTCACCCTCATTTGAAGAAGGCGTGTGCTACATAGCAATCAAAATACTTAAGTGCAACGATGAACTACCGCTGAAATGGTTTACATAGGTGGCTCCAACTATGAACGTACTATGGGAGGACGCAGAGCTGAGACTGGTGGATAGGGACAACATTCACCCTACAGCTGGGCAACGACGAAGCGCTGAGGCGTGCGGAGGGTCAGCGACTGCAGCGACATCTGCACCCAAGACCACTTCAACTGATGGGGGTAAGGCTCTGCAAATCAACCTCCATCAGGTAAGGAAGCCAGCTGACCATTCACAACGTCGTAGATACGTCGAATGGGTGCTTGAACAACAGGCGGTGGACGGCGATTTTTCGAACAAAATTTTCTTCAGCGACGAAGCACATTTCTCACTCGGTGGGTATGTTAACAAACAAAATTGTCGTATTTGGGGTTCTGAGAATTCTCAAGTAATTGAAGAGAGGCCACTACATCCACAAAAAGTCACTGCTTGGTGCGCTCTTTGGTCCGGAGGTGTGATTGGACCCTACTTCTTCGAAAACAACGATGGAACGACTGTCACCGTCAATTCGGAGCGTTATGGTCATATGATAACCGACTTTTTTTTGCCTGCTGTTGAAGAATACGACTTAGAGAATATGCGGTTTCAACAAGACGGTTCCACATGCCAAACAACTCGAGCGAATATGGCTTTATTGCAAGAGAAATTTTCTAGCCGCGTAATTTCTCGTCGTGGCGATATCAAGTGGCCACCAAGATCATGCGATTTGACACCGCTTGACTTTTTTTTGTGGGGCTACGCGAAAGACCGTGTTTATGCAGATAAACCTTTAACTCTTGAGCACCTAAAAACCAACATTCGTCACGTTATGGCTGAGATACCGCCCAATATGTGTCAAAAAGTGGTCGAAAATTACCTCAAAAGAATCGATGCTTGCAACAATTCGCGTGGTGGTCATTTAAATGATGTAGTATTTCACACATAATGTCAACGTTCAAACTTTATAATAAAAAAGAAATATCATGATAAAAAATATTTTATATGTGTTTTATTACCATTTACTTTTGAAATGGACCACAGTTACATAAGCTTTATAGTCTTTTTTAAAATTCCGCATATAGTTGAATTGTTTAGGAATCCTATAAATACGAATTAGGCCCTTTATGAAAACCTTAAAAGCTTAAGGGTTACTTAAGCACTGTGCCTCAAGTCTCTTCCAGTGAGGATGTTGAGGCAGCTGCGGAACTCCGAAGTTCCAAAACCATTCTGGCCTATTACGGATCCTGCCAACCTACAAGGCTTAGACTTAACCCTAAGCCACTATTTTGGAGCAAGGAGCTGGGTAGGCAGAGGGGAGAGCTTAGAGGGTTCCTCAAGCTGGCGGAGCTTGTTGACTGTGAAGAGTGTTGGAGAGAATACAAGTAAGATTCTTGAAGCTTCCAGATTTCGGAAGTTACTTGCCAAATTACAATCCCTTCACTAATTTGTAAAGATATACGGTCGAATGGACCAAGACGGAAGGGAAATGCTTGAAGCGATAATGGAAGCTCACTTCGCTGGCTGTATTGAGGTCCCAGAAAATACGCGCACAATACATAACGATGCAGACAAAGAAGAATGCGACGTCGTAATTACAAAGCCTAGTTTCACTGCCAAACTCACCTTCGGTGATTCCTTTTCGATCGCGGAAAACGCAGCAGTAGCATCTCAATTACATCGTCCGATGATATCAGTGTCATCACCATACGCTGGACACTTTTGTAGAAAATAGTGCCATTACGATGTACACTGGCTTTCGTAATAAATCTTCCATTACAAAATTGAAGAGTTCGCAGGATAAACGATCGCCTTGTCTGAAACCCCGTACGTTATCACAGGATTGGGAGAGATCATTTCCTACCTTGACGGAGCTACACATGTGGCTCAACGTCATTCTACAAAGCCTTATCAGCTTCGTAAGGATACCGAACTGAGACATGGTGGCATACAGGCAATCTCGTATCGGGCTATCGAACGCAGCGTTATAATCGACGAAGAGATTATGGATGGCTTTTTGCTTTTCGTGGGTTTCTTCCAGGATTATGCGCAGTATGAAGATCTGGTCGATGGCTGACTTGCCAGGTTTAAAGCCGCATTGACAAGGTCCAATCAGTCTGTTGGCAAATGGCTTTAGTCTTTCACACAGTACGCTGGACAGAATCTTATATGAGACGGCAAAAAGTCTGAATCCCCGGTAGTTACGCAGATCATCGGGTCATCTTTCTTCAGTACAGGACAAAAGGCACAGAGATTCAAATCATCAGGCATATATTCTGCTAGCCATATTTTGCAGATCAGTTGATGCATTAATGCATGCACTCTATTAGCTCATCGCCGCCGGTCTTAAGCAATTCTGCACCGGCCGCTTTGTTGTTCTTGAGTCGCTGGATCGCAACTCGAACCTCGTCATGGTTAGGCGGTGGTAAGTCTACACCGTCGTCGCCGATTGGTGGCATCGGGTTACTTTCTCCAAGGACGCAATCGGTGGTGCCATCGCCTGCAAGCAATTTGGAGAAATGTTCCCTCCATAACCACTGGGTATCCGTAACCAGATTTTAATTTTCATCTCTGTTGGTAGATGCTTCAGGCTTAAAACCTTGGGTCAGACTCTTGACATGCCGATAGAATTTTCGTGCGTCATTCCTGCTCCATAACACCTCGAGTTCCTTACGCTTGCGTCTTTCCTGCTCCCGTTTCTTGCATCTGAAAGGGGACCTCTCTTCCTTTTTCTGTTCCCTGTGTCTTTCTTGCACGGTTCGCGTTGCAGCTGACTGCAGGGTTCTCTTGTAGGCGGTGTTCTTTGCTGCAGTAGCTTCGCGACTCTTCTGGTCGTACCATTGATTTCGTGGTAGTGGGCGTCGGAAGCCAAAGGCTTTCTCGGAGTCAGATTGGATGAGCAGTTCCGAGAGATGAGTGGAATAAGCTTCGGCTGTACGTTGTGATTGCAGCCTCGCGAAGTCCAGCTACGTACGAACGTCTATCACGCTTGAAGCATGACTTCCATCGACGTCCTCGAGTTTCGCGTAAAAAGCATCAGGTGTGAGACACATTGGCGCAACCTTTTTCTCACGTAAAATCCGCATCCGAATTCGCACTTCTCTGCATGGCAGCTGTAGTATATATCGCAGCTTGCTTGCTTAGAGCAACCTTGCCCTGTCCATCTTATCGCCTGGTTGGCGGTTACGTCAGCCTTTGCTTTTTCGAAGGCATCCGCCAGTTGGATAGAGGCACCTTCCCTATTGAGGGTCCTGACATTCCAGTTGCATATCCTTAAATCGTAGTCCTTTTTTATTCGTTTGCAGTGGTCATCAACACAGTAGTGGTTCTTATCATAGGCTTTTTTAGTCTTCACTGGGCAGTAATAATGTGGCGGGACCCAAACCCTGTGCATATTCCAAGTTTATAGTTTAGGAAAGACTCCAAGTTGAAGAGACAAGGGAAGATTATTTAGAAGGCATATTTAGGTCATTCCACGATTTAGTTATTTTAGAAGACGACAGATTGTCTTATAAAAAAGGTATAAAGAACGCGATAGCAGTAAAGACAAGCTAGACGCCAACTAATCGAAAACAGTATAGACTACCATAAGTGCAAAAGGAAGAAATCAATAGGCAATAGATAAACAAAATGTTGGAAGATAAATTAATTATTCCCAGCTCTTCTCCTTGGAACTCTCCGATAATTTTGGTCAAAAAGAAAGTGCGAGAAAATGAATACAGAAAAGGGAGTAGTAGTAAATTTCAGAAAATTTAACTACGCTACAATCAAGCAAGTTTTTCTCAGTCCCCGCACCGATGACATATTAAATCAGTCAGGTCATAGTAGATATATCACCACGCATGATCTGGCCATTGGGTATCATAAAGTATTAATAAAAGAATCAAACAGAGAAAAAACCGCTTTTAGTCCAAGTACTGTATGATCCTGTAATCTCTCTACTTCTTCTGCACTCGTTTGTCTACTGACGCTGCAACATCCCATATACTCTGCTCTGTGTGCTGGTGATACTGGCTAGGTCGTTGGGGTGCGTCCAGGTTGAAGAGCATACACGATGACAGATCATTACCAGAAAAATATATTATGTACTTGCTAAACCTTCTCCATTCACTTGAATTTCAGGGACGAGGAGAGAAGAGGCCACCTTTTTTATAACTCCGAACCACATTCCCTTTCCCAACTATGACTAATTTCGCAATTTTTCTCCTCCTTTTAAGCTCCATGCTGCCAGAGGAAGGTTTTTACTACCACATAGAGTATTAGATTTTACGGACGATGCGACATTACATCTATAAAATTATTTAAAAAGAAATCAATAATAAAGATTCTTCCTTTGCCTTTTGTGGTTTTATTTACACAAAATTATTATTCCTTTATTTCAGCCTAAATATTTATAAATATCTATACAATAAGTACTTATTATACGTAACTACCGATACCGCCTAATTTCCCTCAATGCCTCAATGACGGCACAAGCGAGTAACAAGCAAATATGTTAATCTGCCACATTTTTACTTACATTTTTTTTTTTTTCAAATTTTATCATTCTACTGCCTAATTTCCAACCTTTTCTTTTTGTTCTTTTTCTTTGCAGTAACTCACTGATGTCAGCTAGCTTTATTCGCATTTGCTACCGTATGCTGAGTTGTTGGTACATCAGTTGTCAATGTAATTAATTTCCGCTTGCAATCTTAACAAATCCCGTTTCTTTTGCAATAACATTAATTCGCGATTCAACTGAGCTTCAGTCATTTCATCAGTGATATTTATTGAATTCGTTGGTTCAATTGTATTTACATAGATTGGTTACTGTGCATCCGTGACAGCTGAAATTGCATCAATTGGATATTCATTTACATCTGATGTTTGCAATGTTTCGTCATCCGTCACAGTTTCTGCAAGTGCTTCGGTGCCACCAGGATACATTATTGTTTTTATAATTGCAACCATGTCGTGTTTTGGTGGTTACACCACTGTGATTCTCTTTCTTTCTTGCTTCGTTTAAAAATAAATGCTCAAATTGATCAGCAAGTTAAGAATGTCATATGAATTAGTTAGCTGGTACTTTGTTTAAACAAATTATCCCATTTCTAAAATGTGATGGACAATGATATATATAGCTATTGAGAGTGAAATTGGCAAAAGAATAGCCATTGCTTTACATTTCATGCGTTTGCCGTTTATATCACTGCCGGAGGGTATACGATCCAGACTAATTTTTATTTCACCTCTACCACGATCATCGATAAAGAAAGGGATCTCATCAAAATTGAAAAGCTTCACCATTTGCGTAGGTGCTTGAGTGGAGCTGCGCTAGATACTGTTAAATGTTTAGAGATGTCAGAAGCTAATTATAAAATTACTTTAGAGCTTTTTTTGAAGAGATATGACAATAAACGACTGATTTTTCAGCCGCACATAAGGGACATCTTTGGCCAATGCAATGTAGGTTCAACCGCAACTCGTTTGCGCATATTAATAAACAATTCACACCCCTCATTGCAATCAATTGGTACTAAGGGGCACCTTGTTGATTCAATCATTACAAGGCAAGCCACCGTAGTGCAAGTGAAATGAAAAGTTGCCCAGTAATGAGTTTCCATAGCAGAAAAGGCGAAGGAAAAGGAAAAAAGATGTCGTATCCTGGAAATCATTCAGAAATTAATTCCTAAACTAATCGGCAATGCTTTGTTCAGACGAAATTAGGAAGTTAGGCACAAGAATATTCTCTGTTCTTTCGCTCCCTCTCTATTGTGCTAACATGTAGGTAAATAGGAGAACAGAAAAGAAAAAAAATAGCAGACGAGCAATTACCATGTGGTTTTAGTATCCACTTGTAGATGCTAGGTTAGGTTAGGTTATGTGGCTGCCCTCTCTCTGAGAGGACACACTTAGGCCACAAAGACCCATTGTGATATCACAGAGCTTCTCTTCCAATACTGTTGTGCGTGTTAAATGTGGACAGCATTAGAAGGGACTTATTTATATTAGACGGTTCCGAACGACAGAACACTTGTGACATCACTTTAACTTAGTTTTGTCACAGAGTTCTTTTAAGAAGCATTTTTGGCAAATTTTTACTGCCGAAAAAATTGCCAATTCTTGCCGGCAGGTGGGTACCGTTCGAAAGAAAAATCTTTTCGATATTAAATGGAATGGATGCTAAGAGCTTCCTGCTTTTGATTTTTTGTTTATATTTTTGTTCTGTCGTTCTGGTTTCTGTTAATTTTATATTACACTATTTTCCGCACTGTCTGTGTGAAATGTATCCTTATGTTATGTCGGACATTATGAATTTAACCGAATGCCATTTGAATTAACATCTTCTGCTACTTTTCAAAGATGGATGTTTTCGTGTATTTAGATGACATCGTCGTCTATGGTCGAAACTTGGCACAACTTGAATCACGCATACGAAGAGTGTTTGAACTTTTAAGTAAACATAATTTAAAGCTAAATAGTGCCACTTTCTAAGAAAAGAAATGATTTATATAGGTCATAAAGGCGCTGAAGAAGGAGCGTTACCTGACCCTCGTAAGTTGGAATGTGTTAAAAATATTCCTGTTCCAAGAAATAAGAAAGGCAGTTTTAAGTTTAGTAAATTATTATTGACTAATTGTCAATAAGAGAGTATAGTGGGTATGGTATGGCCAATTAACAAACTACTTAGAAAAGACTGAACTTTAAATGAACAGAAAAATGTCAGAAAGCTTTTGAAGATTTAAAAAAAACAATTTGCTCTCCATCGATTCTAGCTGACTCAGCACAGCCAGCACCTAAAGTAGCTATGGTTAAGACTCGTTCTATGGCAAGAAAATATACTGATGACAAAAATACAGAAGAACCTGAGTGAATTCCGACGACAAACAAGATGTAGATAAGGAAGTTGTAAATACTGAAAACCAAAATGCGGAGCTACTCAACACTAAAAAGGGCATAATGACGGTATTTTGCAATTTCCACGATTCACACTTGGAAGGACATCAGGGTGCACTTAAAACTTATTTCAGGATTAGAAGACAATATAAGTGGAAAAGTATGCGTAACCGAATTAAAAATCATGTACAAAATTGTAAAAAATGCCAAGTTAACAAAAGCTCAAGGCTTATCAAAATGCCAATGATATTGACCAACTCCTCTATACAAAACACCCTACATTAAGATAATACAGAGTATGCATAAAAATATGCAATATATATGGCATCCCAAAAGAAATAACTTAAGTCGAACTTGGATAGTACTAGACTATGAACAAAAGTGCCACACCAAAACTAAAACAATGAAAAATGTGTAAAAAACAGAAATTAATGGAAGACTATGTATTTTGGGGGTGAGTTGGGGGAATGGGTCGAGTTGGTGATGTGACATCACCGTTTGTGTCGGCGCTTCCCGTTCCGCTAGTCACTCACCTTCTTATTCTTTTCTCACATTCTCTCTCTCTCTCTCTCTTTGCTTTTGGTCTGACTTTTTTCTCAAAAAAAAAAATATATATAAATATTAAAATTAAAATGTAAAGCTAAAAATGAAAATTTTATAAAAAGTGTAATTTAAAATAAATTGTAACTTAAAATAAACATAATTGTTGAACACTGAAAGCTAAAATAAAACGAACCTATACCTAAGTGACACTCGCTACAAGGAGTTAAATTTAAGAAAAGGTGTATTATTGTGAGGTATATTGTGGCGGTAACAGCCATGTAAGGCAGCATCGACAACTGCGACAGCAGCAACTCCAACAACACCCTGAGGTAAGGCCTTATAACTGAGCGGCAAACCGGCATCACTCCTCGTCTCATCACTACAGTTTTTCGAAAGGAATAAAAACAAACAAATAAACAAAAGGGGTCATAGTAAACAAGATTTAAAATATTTAGATATGAAACAAGAGAATTTATAGAAATTATGTAAAAATTCAGAATATAATATTGCAAAATAGAATGAGGAAAACGAAGTGTTCATGGGTATAAATTCATCTGTTGCAATTTCTCGCGTTGAATTGTAATTCGGTGTGTGAATTAGTGATGTGCCGAGTCGAGTTCACTCCAGTACTGACTCGAGTAATTTAGAAGTACTCGCGTATTCGAGTAAGCAAAATTTAGTATTCGGTTATTAGAATGTGGCTGCACCCACCTCCTCTGCCATCGTCAACAATGCGTTAAACTTCCTTACCTACAACGATGTATGGGTCCGTTCAAATATTGGGAGAGTAGAAAATTTATTTCCAAAGGTTTGTGCAAAATGTCTCAAAAGTATTATGCATTTTCGACAGCGCGTTTGTTATGTAACAACCGTAGACATAGATTAGAACCGACTGATCAAATATTTTTTTGAATACTTTATCGTCAGCGTTAACGTAAGAATGAAGTGTACAAGGAATCTAACTGAACTTTTGTTTTAAATTTAACATAAAGTTATCAATGTACATACTTTGGTTTGCATTTGTTTAAATTTAATATCATTTTATGTACTATCTATCCTACTATCTAGTCCATAGAGGTAATATAAGATTAGTATATGTTTAATAAATAAATGTCTAAGTATATAAGAATTAGATTTCCAGGTTTAGGTATAATAGGTGTTTTTTTAGAGTGAAGCAGTTTCCATTAGGAATAAAACGGTATACCGGCTATCGAATCTGGTAACCCAAAGTCATTTATACTCAGTAAGGTTTGCAATTTCAATATTGAAATTTTTTACGAAAATCGTGATTCTGTCATCTAAACTCAAAAATCGCTACAGCCATTTTATGGTCGACATAAATCATTGGTCCATACTTATTCAAAAACGAAACAGGCAACAACGTAACCATTAATGGCGATCGCTACAGAGCCATGATAACCGACTATTTGATTCCCAAATTACAGGGTATGAATGTGGAAAAGGTGTTGTTCCAGCAGGACGGCACTACATGCTATATATCGAACATATTGTATATAAGTCAGAATATTCAAAAATTCAGAACAATATCGATGAGAGCTTACGTACAACAACAACAACAAACACCAATAGGAAGAACATATCCATAAAAAAGACAACCCTCATCAGGGCGAGTTACCAGCAAACAAATGATACAAATGTAAAAGTAAAAAATCTACGAGAAAAAATTATTATTATTTATTATTATTATTATTAATTATACTATTGTTATTTTATAATAGAAAAAATTATTGTTATTTCAAATAATAAACTTACACTCAAAAATATGCTTTTGTTCTACGTTTCTATGATCATATTTCTGACAAATCTGCCACTATTCTGGGAGTTGGATTGGCTGACTTTTTGGATATATATATATGTGCAATTATATATATTTTGTGCAATTTTTAGCTCCTGGGCAATAGAAACAGTGCTTGCATGACGGTCAGATTCGAACGTTTTCATTACTTTATCGATATTTTCGACAATTGGCCTTCCAGAGCGTGGTGCATCCCTGACATCAAAATTACCGGAACGGAATCGACGAAATTAAAATTGCACGTGGTTGGCTTCTAGAGTACCAGGATCATAAACACTATTCACATTTTCAGCCGTCTGGCTTGCGTTTTCGCCTTTATCGAAGAAAAACTGTAAAACATGGCGTAATTTCTCTTTAATGGTGTCCATATTTGACGCGTGCTCAAAAAATACTGAGTCAAGCCATCACAAAACTGCCTAAAAAGTTTATTTAGTACGAAGTCCTATCTTTATAACGCAATCTAGTGTAACCCGATCGCACTTATACAACGCGAGATACAGATTACTAAAGCCATCTATTGGAAAAATAATGGGTTTCTTTTTACTACACCTGATATATATATATATATATATATATATATATATATATATATATATATATGTATATATATATATATATATATATATATATATAAAATAAATATAAAATAAATAAATATGTGGCACTTAAAGCCCCAAAGACCTTTTGACCTGTAGGTCGTGAGTTTTATCCCTGGCTGAAGCTTAATATATAATATATAAATATATAATATATAAATATATATATATATATATATATATATATATATATATATATATATATATTTATATATTATATATTTATATATTATATATTAAGCTTCAGCCAGGGATAAAACTCACGACCTACAGGTCAAAAGGTCAACACACTAACCACTGAGCTACGGCATCCCTAGGTTTACTCATTTGTACTCTAGTCGTTTTTCTTCGTCAACGCTATTAGACTATGGAACTCGCTTCCATCCGGGCTCAACCTAATTATTCATGTTGGCGGTTTCAGGTGCAATCTCATTCGGCGTTACACTGAATCTCTTTAACGTCCCTAAGTAACATCTTAACACTCTCCCACTTCTACCTCCTTATCTTTTGTTCACCTTTCCTTAATGTTTCTTCCTCTTTTTTTTTTCTGAAGAAAATATGGCGGAAAATAAAATAATTTATTTTGAGGTCATTGTGTCCGGCGCCAGACATGAAAGAATCAGTCCGTTGCTTATTTCACTACCCACAATTATAGAAATAAATAATGGAAATTAAGGAACATTTGCCAAATTCACTTTCCGTACCATTCAACCAAAATGAGGTCGTCCACAATTATGATTTAATGAGTTTATAAAGTGGAGTGTATACTGACCATCTTATATTCAGCGTATGTCTTCGAACAACGAATTATTTAATTTTTTTAACATTATGCCCATCCTGAAGCAACTCTGCTCACTGTGACACTACATCGTGATCAATTTTTTACGATGGCAAGAGAAGATCTAAAGATGTGCAAAGCTATCAAACAAGGTACAAATTAACAACTGTGCTCGGACAAGCAAACAAAATATCATCAATGCTCACAGGCATGTTTGTGTGAATACAACGTACTAAGAAATGAAACTAATAAGATTTGAATCACATCTGACACAATCTGCATTCCACTGCAGCTCACAAATCAGTGCATTTTTAAATTGGAAATAAATGTTGAGTCTGAAAATCATAAATGAATTGATCTAGAAAAACGGCCAAAGAGGGATAACCTTCTTGTGGCATATATATGTCTTGCAAAGTTGAATTTTGTTGGACGGTGTTATAACATGCCTGCACCATGTTTTGAAAGAAAGTTATCAACCAATATTTCCTTAAGGGAAGAAAGTGTAATTTATTCTTCACAATTTTATACGTATAACTCCAAAATGGTAGAAAGATGTGGTATTTTCTCTGATTCTTCCCGCCTTAAGTACTTAAGAATAATATCCGATTACCTGACGCTGCAACGTTTTTCAAACAGAGATAATCTATAAAGTATATATATATTATGGGTCCCTTTTCGTCAATCTATAAAGTAACTATATATTTTCTTGTAATGCACTATTCTGCATACAAGGATATTTATATTTACACTAACAGTTAAGCCCCTATTAAATCTCTCGCAGGAGCGTTGACAAATCAACATTTTTTTTAAATGTCAGCTATCTCTTGATGTGTTTTAAGAGCAGCGTAATGTACACAAGATATTGGTACTTGGACATAGGGATATTCCGGAGAACTGTGAGAAATGTGAGAAATGTTGCCAAACATTTATCCATCATTCTCCTTTTTGCTACACCACATTTTCTCACTGTATCCAATAGAACGTGGAGAGATGAGAGAACTCGTTCTCTGCATGCAATAGATTATAAAACAATTAGCGATGTAGTGGCCGTAACCAAGGCAGGTTTATCAGCTAACGATTTATGTCCTAGCTCTCATGACGATGATGAAGGGGAAACTGTCTACCATTTCCTCCGTAGATACCTACTCTGACATTGATGTGTTCTTGAGAAAATCATGGTAGCCCACTTTAATGGATGGAATGAAAGATTTAAGTAGCTTCGCCGATGCACGGTACCGTAATTAGCCGATTTTTGGACTAAATGTGCCCCGTAAGTAGGCGGCAAAAGTAGTAGGCAAAAGTAAGACGCAAATAATAATAATAAGCTAACAATATAATCGACCAACCGCGTCAATTTAAAAAAAATTGACAACAATAGCAGCATCAGCGTATTTACAGTTTTGCGCATACGCATCTTTAAGCAAACCCTTTTTTTTGCTTTTTAGTTACAGCGCTGCACTTAGCCCCACTCAGCTAAGTATGTCAAACACACAGAAAAATAAATCTTTTGTGAAAAGGTCTTACGTTTTTCTTTAATGAAAAGCTAACCAAACAACCAACCAGCCAGCTAACCAACCAACTAACTAACCAACCAACGAACCAACCAACCAAGCAAGTAAGTCAAATTCAAGTCTATATATGTATGTGAAAAACAAAAATTCACCGCCGCCACCATTGCTACGATAAAAAATATGATACTTTACACACACTCCCATACAAATACTCTCATATACTGAAGAAAACACTGAGGCTGCTTTCGTAGCCATAATAAAAAGTGCTGTAAAGAAAAAAAAGGAATAAGAATGACGATGCCATTGCTGAGAACGTTTAAGAAAGTACACATATATGAGAATATGTTATTTGAGATGATAAGGGTGCATAATATCCAGTAGAGAAACTGAGAGTGAGTGATTAAGAATTTGGCAGAGAATTAAAAAGTAACAGGCTATAAAAAACCATGCTGACAGAAGTAAAACGGGTTCACAAGGGTAGAATGTAAGGAGAAAATTTAGAAGATTTTTTTTATTACGTATTGTGGAAGAAAGGAGATGGTATTACCCCATATTGGAAAAATGATGTAGAGAGCTTTGAATAAGATATTTTGAATGAAAAAAAAAAATGTCTTCTAATTAGAGTTCAAAATGATTATCGACATTTTAATGAAAAATTCTCGAACAGCTCGTCGGCATTGGTTTAGGCAATATGGGAAAAGATACAAAATTTGTATTTACAAAAGCTGCTCACCTGTCGTCGGCTAGTACTTAATTAACAATTCATTTGAAGGAGAACATATGCTATGAATATTTGTTTAAATATTCATTATTTAGGGATTACCCAAACTAGGCCACCTGCCTCGGTCCCTTTTCGCCCTTCAGTTTGCGTGTGTAGCCGTTAAAAAAGCTCTTTTGGAACACTTCACTTTAAGCGAACAGGGTCGATATGAAAAACTATTTCTTCTGAAATTAAACTTTCTGACTTTTATTGAGATTTATTTATTTTAGCTGGTTAAGATAATTGGTCGCGAGTTATTATATAATATGTGGCCAAGAATATTGCCACAGCAAATACAAACTTACTTCATGGCTTTTTCCTTAAAATCAGTGGATGATAAAGTCACTCTTGCAGACAAATTGTACGAAGTTAGGACTAGGAGTAATATATCATCTGTGACCGGTGATCTAGATCGAGCGATGCAGAAATTGATATCTTTGACTTCTATTTTCGAATGAACTCTCTAATTTTTAATGATAGCATATTCGAATGACCTTTAAAATAGACCTGATAAGAAATATATGTAAAAAATCAAAAATAAAAAATAAATATGGTGGCACTTAAAGCCCCGCCGAGCTTCTCTTCCATTACTGTTGAGCGTGTTAAATTTTGGACAGTATTAGAAGGGACCTACTTATTTTAGCCGGTTCCGAATGGCAGAACTCTTGTGACATCACTTTTTCTTAGCTTTGTCGCAGAGTTCTTTTAGAAGCTTTTTCATGGCAAGTTGTTACTGTCGGAAGAATTACCAATTGCTTGCCGACAGGTGGGTACCGTTGTTATGCATCAGCCGGGGATTGAACCTCGACCTACAGATCAGAAGGCCAACATACTAACCACTAGCTACAGCACCCACACAGAAATATATGTATTTCACAATAATTGCGCGTGGTAAAATTCAAATATGAAATGATTAAGATTTTACTGGTAAGAATTTCTTGTAGACGAAAGCATTAGAATGACCTTGAAAATATTACTGATAAGAAATATATATATTTCACAATAATTTTTTGTTTATAAAAACCCGTGCAAAGTTGCTTACTCCTCAGTACTCATCGAACTAGCCAATATCCTGCATCAATATGAAAGGATTTATTTGCAATATTTGTGAAATTAGCTTCAATGCTGAAAGTAGTTTGAAAATGCATGTGTTAAGTAGGCCCGAAAGTCTAAAGTTCAATTGCACCCAGTGCACAAAAAGGTTGACGCGCAATAGTTACTTAAAAAAACATATTCAAAAGAATCATAAGAATGAGAATGAGATACAACTCATTAATAAACAATGTATCAGTCAAGCAACGGCCGAGAACATAATGATGAACAACCGTCATCTAATTATAGATTTTGTGATGAATGTCAAACGCGAATTTCAATTAATTGTTGGTCATATCATATAAGAAAGCACTTCGAAAAACTATATATAATAAAACTATTGTGTGAGCAACTATAGAAAAACTATTCCTATAAATTTAATCTTGAACTTTTTTCAGAATACATAAAGTTCAAACTATATGATAATAGAGATAATAATGATCCTGAGTTTGCTGTAGATATGAAGACATTTAAAAAAAAATGACTTTATTACAAAAATCATAAGATATTGAAACAATGTGCAGCGACAAATACAATAATTTATGTGTAAAAATGGCAGAATTACAAGTACGAGGTAGTGGATGGATTCTAAAAAAGATAATTGGATTGGAGATAACTTAAATCCAATACAAACCACTGAGTGGATCGTCATATACAAAATTAACGCAGAAATTAACCAAAAAACATGCATGTATCAATATTTAGAACAATGGTGAATATTGTTTTAAATGGGCAATAATATATGCATTATCAGCTGGAAGAGATAATCATAGATGTATTAAATATCATTTAAATATTTAGGATTACGTAATTACTGTGGGTGATAAAATATTATATTTTGATGACCTAATGTTTCCTATGACGATCGACCAAGTTACGGTATTTGAAAAAAATAATGTAAAAAAAAAGATAAATAATATTGTGAAACACCTCATATGTTATATAGTAAATGCATATATTTATAAATAAATGCATTGCGTGAATGGAGTATACCTATAAGTACTCCATAAGCATGTACATACATATATATTGAACAATAGTAAAAATTCTTCATAATAAATTCTATTCCACATACATACTTGTATATAAAATTCATTCGTAAAAATATTTACTATTATGAGATCTTATTTCAATATATGTATGTTAACTTACAGAATTTTTCTCCTGGTCATGACATTGCTCTCTTCAAAATCTCTGTATTCTTTTAGAAGCTTTTTCATGGCAAGTTGTTACTGTCGGAAGAATTGCCAATTGCTTGCCGACAGGTGGGTACCATTCGAAAGAAAAATCTTATGGATTTTAAATTTGTTATGCATCAGCCGGGGATTGAACCACGACCAACAGATCAGAAGGAGAATACACTAACCACTGAGCTACGGCACCCAGATGCCTTAGCATTGTATTTTCTTCGTAAGTAAAAATTTTATCGTTAATCTGTACTACGTATTCTGCCACTTCGTCTATTTCCAAAAATTCGTTCGTTTGGGTATAATTAATTTCAGGTCCGTTTGTATAAATGATTTTGGTATTTGAATCGCAATAATCAAACGGTTTTCTTTATAATTCATTACTCCTACTCTTAGTAGTTTAAGTTTGTAGAAATCTATTTGATATTGTTCTATTTCTTGGCTTATTAAAATGCTTGGGTGCACAATGTTATTTTTAGCCACAACTATGTTGTCGTGGATTTGATCTATTTTTTTTTCTAAGTGTTTCAGTTTTAAATGTTGGTCAATATACAAAATTTTCCGAAGGATCTCGTAGCCTTCCACCTGTATTTGCGAAATATCGTCTCTGAATTTAATTCGGTCTTCTTCAACTGCATTTTTTATTATATTAAATGTGTCATTGAAGTGTGAATTTATTATGATTTGTTTATTTAGTGTTTGAATTAAATTATGATTATTTTCGTCGGTTATTGGCAAATGTTCGAGAATTTCTTCCCTATAATCATTATCCATAGTTCCGAACACCCATTTTTGTGTAGTCCCCACGATATTTAATAAGCGACTTTTAATCCTTATTCCTCCTGGAGTGATTGTATGTATTTTTGTTTTTATTGATTTTATTTCGGCTGACAGTAGGTCTTTGTGGCTGGTGTCAAAGTTTTTAATGTTTTCTTCGATGTTATTTATTATGTTAATCGCTTTGGTCAATTATATGTATTACGGTATTTGTTGTATTCAATATTTCCACCTTTCTCATTTTGATTTGTGTATAGCCCCTCTGTTCGCGTATGGGGTTGATTTGCAGCAAAGCGTTAGTTATTGCTAATATCGTTAGTATATTATGATGGTTAGAATATTTTGTCTGAAATTTAAAATATATCGGTTAAACTTATTGTTGTGGAAAAGTTTTGTTTTAGTTTTGTTTTTAAGGGCATTATTTTCGATCCCATTAATGCATGAAATCAGGGGTAATTGATTGCAAATTGGTTACTGGGCCTTAATTTTTATTATAATTTATTTTTACATGTGTTAAAAAAATGTTTGTTTATTTTTTAATTTTTTAAATATGTGTATACTGTCTAATCCTGAAATAAATTTTCAAAGCATCCTGACTCCCTCCTGAAGGTGAATCATGGAAGTTGCGAAGTATCGTCGATATATCTTTCTCATCAGTGAGAGGTTCCGCATTCCTGATTTTCTGCATTTTCATCTAGTTACAACTCGTCATCAGAGCTTTCACCAGGCTCTTGTTGACTTTCGGTTTCATCGACTTTATTCCTTGCCATAGAACAAGTCACAAACATTGTTGACTCCTTTTGCCTGGTTTATAAATTATTTCAAAATCAAATTCAGATAATTTGTACCTGAAACGTGCTAAACGTGATGTCTGATCCATTAGGTTTGCAATTCCTCGTAGTGGCTGGTGGTCGGTGTAGATCTTGAACGGTCTACCGAGTAGATAAGCTCGATAATTCTTCACAGCCCACACGATGGCCAGGAATTCCTTTTCGATGGTGGAATACCTTTTGTCAGTATCACTGAGCGCCCTGCTCGCTAGGTTATTGGTCTACCTTTTCCAATTTCACCTTGTGATAGAATTGCACCTATAGCCTCGTTCCTAGCATCTGTTGTTAACACAAAAGGTTTAGAAAAATCTAGGTAGGCTAAAATTGGCGAAGAGCAAATTGCTTACTTCAAATATTCAAAAGCTTTCTGACATTTTCCTGTCCATTCAAATTTCGCGTCTTTTCTGAGTAGTTTGTTGATTGGCAGTGCCATACTAGCCACATTCTCAACAAATTTTCGGTAATAATTTACTAAATCTAGAAATGCCTGAACATCTTTCTTTTTTTTTGGCACAGGAATATTTTTAACACTTTCCACCTTACTAGGGTCTGGTAACGCACCTTCCTCAGTGCATTTATGGCCTAAATAAATGATCTCTTTTCGTAGAAACTATCTATACCTTGAAGTCCTGTTAGTACATGGTTCATTAGTCTTTGGAAGGTGGCAGGGGTTCCTGTTAAGCCGAAAGGCATTCTGTTGAATTCATAATACCCAACACCTGTACTAAACGCTGCTTTTTCTCTGCCTGATTCTTTCAATAACACTTAATGATACCCATTGGCCAAATCAAGTGTAGTGAAATATCTACAATGAACTAACTAGTCTAGTATTTCGTCGATGCGGGGAATGAGAAAAACTTGTTTAATGGTGGCGTCATTTAATTTCCTGAAATCTACTACTAGACTCCATTTTCTTTTACCATCTTCTTCCGCTTTCTTTGGCACCAAAATTATGGGAGAATCCCAGGGCGATAAGCTGGGAATAATTATGTCATCTTCCAACATTTTGTTTACTTGCTTATTGATTTCCTCCTTGTGCGCTTCTGGTAGCCTGTACTGTCTTTGGTTGATTGGCGCCTGGTCTGCTTTTATTGGTATTGTGTGATTCATAACTGTGGTGTGAGACAGGTTGTCGCTTTCCAAGAAAAATAATAATGGAATGACTTAAGTATGTCGTTTAAAGATCTCTTTCTCTTAATGTTTAAGTTTTCGTCTAGCTTAATTGTTTCTAATATTTTGGTAACCCTTTTGTGGTTATCAGTTTCCTTAATGTTATTTATTTTATGAGCTATGTCGTATTCTTCGTGTTCTAAATGATTACATTTTGTTATATTAATTTTATGCTTATTATTTACAAAATATGAATCTATATTCGTATTGAGAATTGGGACATAAACTGTGTTGTCCGTCACACTACCCAATGTCTCACCTAAATATATTCCAGAAGATACTTCCTGTTTCTTTACTATAATTGTTTCAAAATTTGTATTTACTTTAATGGGGACTACCTTCATAGTTCTCCCAGGTACTACAACCTCACTGGTGTGTAGTATTCTATTACCCTCGTTCAACGGTTTGAGAGGTAAAGTCATCAAATGCTGTTTTCGTTCACCGAAGAAAGTCAGCTTCTTTTTCATAGTATTGATAACCGACCGGTTCCATAAATTGTCTCTACCTAGGATACCATCAGCAGGTATCCCTCTCTCTTCAGAGATTAAGTGTAGTTCTAAAATCAAATCTTTAATCCTATCGTGTTGGACTGCTACTGACCCTAATGTGGTGACAAATCCTCCGAATTTACCACTAAGATTTTTCCTTAAATGTCGCTTCTTGCTAACAGATTCATTAATTACTGATGACTTTATTAAACTGGTATCTGCCCCAGAGCCTACAAGTAAAATGAGTTTTCCATTTTTTGTTTCCTCACACGGAAACTCAATGAACACATCATCTACATCAGAGACTTCCAAACAGCAGCTATGCTTGTTATTACTGGAAGGGAAAGATGGTTCAACGTTCCCCCTGGACGCTTGACTACCAACTTCCACCATCTTGCTATCTAACTTAGAGGGTGTGTAAACAATCTCTAAAGACGCATGACTGACACCTTCCATTTCAACTGGCCTACTTTTAGCAAAATTTTGGGGTTCCCGGTTTATTGGCAGTACCTGGGCCCCCCATAGTTTCCCTGATTTTTTTCCCACTTTTTGCGTTTATAACAGTCGGGGATACTGTGTCCCGGTTTCCTACAAAAAAAACATTTGGTCTCAGAATTTCGTGATTAGGGCCTTTGCTTTCTTGACCTCCCTTAGTAGGTGCTGGTGTTTGATTGCCTTTTCCTTGTGACCTGTTGTTCCTTTTTACATTTTATGCAATAAAGTGTGTTTTTTCTGTTAAAACAGTCGTCTGGTGTGCCTTTTTTTGTCCCAGAAAGAGCAGTTAGGAATTTTCATTTGGCTATTGTGGGGACTTACGTTATTATTTTGATATTTGTTTATTCCTTGTGGCATTTTGTCATTTCTGTTCTGGTGAAATGCAACTGTGTTACTAGCCTCAGTCTGGTGAACGTCGTTTGAATATAGTGCTCCCATATTAAACTGATTGAATCGCTGTCCTCTTTCGAGCATGATACCCGTGTTTACAACCTCCTCCACTAATTCTTCTAACGTGCCCGTCTTACCTAGCATATTAGTTTTTAACAATGGGTATTGAAGGCCTGACATAAAAGATGTCCTCGCATACCCCTCGTATCTATTCTTAATAAACTGTATCGTTGTGGATTTTAAATCACCTAATCCCCTTGCAAAAATACGTATATCTTCCTGAGGTAGTTGGCGTGCGAATTGTATTTGATGCGTGAGCGGTTCCAGGTGAACGGTCTTCAAATATGTGTTTCGCAGTGTATACAATTCCTCTATATTAGCGAATTTTTTACTTAGCACCAAGTTATATGCATCACCATATAGTCGCTGTTTTATAAAAGCTACGAAATCTTCCATCTTGTCAGGTTTTATGGCTTTTCGTGCTAATTCGCACCCAGAAATGAACTGGTGTACCTCGGTCCTCAAATCTTTAGACTCCGCTTCAGTGAGTACTGGGACTAGTCTACTGACGGTCTGTGCAATTTCGTCAATACGCATTTTAGCTTTAACTCAGGCTGTACTTCTGATTGTGTTTTTCGTACTGGTGTACGGCGACGAAGAGGTGTCTCCTGTATGCACCGTTCTCTTTCGAGATTCCTCTCTTTTGCCTGGAGTGCACTTAGCTGCTCAGAGTCAACCGAGGTTCTGAGCCTTTTCTCTATAAATTCTTCTGAAATGCCCTTTTCTTTTAGTAAATCTTCTAATTCCTTATTTCTATTAAGAGTCTTAGTAATCTCTACTTCTAGCTGTTCCTGATTGGCGATCTGTGTTCGCAGAGCCCTAATTTGTATCTCTGCTCGTTTTACTCGTATAACGTGGCGTCTAATTCCTTTATTGGATTGAGTACCTTTCTGTGCTGTACCTTTGATTTTATGAGCTAGAATTGCTCGTATGTGCTGTGTTGCTTAATCAAGCTCCACACGAAGTCGATTGACCTGGTTATTGCAACGTCCAGTTCTATTGCTAATGCTTCATAGGTTTTAGGGTCCATTTGACTTTTGGTCAAACAGGCAGTATAATTAGCTATAATTAGGTCCTATACTGCGTTAAACGTTGAACGTAAAACACCTTGTATATACAAGATATTTCGCATTATCCTAACGGCTGCGCCAAAATGTTGTGTACTATTTTTCCACAACACTCACTAAGTACTTAACGGGTATCCTCAAAGATGTAACGCACAAGATTAGCACCTAAACCTAAGCTCCTAAATATCCTTCGAGACTATGACACTGGTTAGCTGAAATAAAACAAGGTTAATATACAATACTTGCGTTTTTAGGTCTTCACTTTATTCCTGGTATTACTTTACACTTTTATACTAAACACTTTTACACTAATACTGGAGGGCGTCGTAAGGATCGCAAAATTTTACAATTGCTTACACGTTAACACTTCACAACTTGGAATAAGACTCACAACTGAAAAGCGACTGCTTTCAGTAAGCTGGCAGCTTATATACCATTTTTTTAATAATATCCACATATCACATACCAACATATAATATACAATAATATATTCACACCGCATGTGAGTATGTATGTACACGATCGATGCACTACACATGTGTGTATGTATGTACCCATTATGTGAGAAAACAACTTTTTGATATTCACACACATGAGTAGTCCACGTGAGTTTAGTTATCATGGAATGTCTAAACATGTATGCTTACACAGGTATACTGAGCCAACTGCAACGCAGTTGGCTCAGTGTTCTAGCATTCCACAATTATATGTTATATTAGTATGGATTGTGTACATCAATACTTCGAGGAATGTTGGTATGTATATGGATAAATATATATTTCACAATTTCGGGAAGTTTGTCGCTAGGCAAAATATGTATATGAGCATTGTTCATATTTTGACTCGCAACAATGGAAACTCTTTATTGGACAACTTTTCATTCCATTTGTACTACGTTGGCTTGTCTAGCCTTTGTAGCAAAATCCTTGTAATAATTGAATCAACAAGGTACCCTTCAATACCAATTGATTGTAATGAGGGAAGTCTGTTAACATGCGCAAACAAGTTCTGTTGAATCTACGTTGCATTGCCCAAAGATGTCCCTGATGTGCGGCTGGAAAGTAAGACTTTATTGTCATATCTCTTCAAAAAAATCTCTAAAGAAATTTTATAGTTAGCTTCTGACGTCTCTAAACATTTAACAGTATCTAGCGCAGCTCCACTCAAGCATCTACGCAAATGGTGAAGCTTTCCAAATTTTGGTTAGACCCCATTTTATATCGATGATCGTGATAGAGGTTGAATAAAAATTAGTCGGGTTCGTGTACGCTTCACTAAACTTTGGCAGTGATATTAACGGCAAACGCATGAAATATAAAGCAAAGCGGTGTTGCTATTCTTTTGCCTATTTCACTCTCAATAGCTCAATTACCGAAGCACTTGGAGAAATTGTGACGGATGACGAAACATTGCAAACATCAGATGTAAATGAATATCTACTTGATGGAGTTGCAACTGTCACAGATGCACAGCAACCAATCGATGTAAATACAACTGAACCAACGAATTCAATAAATATCGCTGATGACTCAAGCTCAGTTAATCGCGAACTAATGTTATTGCAAAAGAAACGGGATTTGTTAAGATTGCAAGCAGAAATTAATTACATTGACAACTGATGTACCAACAACTCAGCTTATGGTAGCACATGCGAATAAACTCACTGATGTTAGCGTGATGAATGAAATTTACTGCAGGCGATAATTAAAATCATAAATAAATATGTGGCACTTAAAGCCCCGAAGGGCTCATTGGCCGAGATTCTTTTCCATTACTATTGTGCGTGTTTAATTTTGGACAGTATTGGAAGGGACCTACTTATTTTAGGCAAGTTGTTACTGTCGGAAGAATTGCCAATTGCTTGCCGACAGGTGGGTACCGTTTGAAAGAAAAGTCTTTTCGATATTAAATTTGTTATGCATCAGGCGGGGATTGAACCACGACCTGCAGATCAAAAGGCCAAGACACTAAGCACTGAGCTACGACACCTACAGGCGACATTTACGATGTGAAAAAGTGGTTCTGAGATTTAGATGACGCGTCTGAAATTTTACAGTTTGATGATCGTATGCGTTTTATGGATTGTCAACGGATTGCAAAGGTTTTTCTGCGGATAATCATAGCAGCATAGTGGGTGCCGTAGCTCAGTGGTTAGTGTGTTCGCCTTCTGATCTATAGGTCGTGGTTCAATACCCGGCTGATGCATAACAAATTTAATATCGAAAAGATTTTTCTTTCGAACGGTACCCATCTGTCGGCAAGCAATTGGCAATTCTTCCGACAGTAACAACTTGCCATGAAAAAGCTTCTAAAAAGAACTCTGTGACAAAGCTCAGAAAAAGTGATGTCACAAGTGTTTTGCCGTTCAGAACCGGCTAAAATAAGTAGCTCCATTCTAATACTGTCCAAGTTTAAGACACACAACAGTAATGCAAGAGAAGCTCGGCCAATGAGCCCTTTGGGGCTTTAAGTGCCACATTTTTTTTTTATTTTAATCATAGCAGCCACTTATGACGAATAAAAAGCATCAACTTTTCGTGAATTTGGTCGACAGTTCACAAATCAAGGAGCGTTTATACAATTACAAAATCGACGTATCTAACTTTTCGAAAGTATTCACCGTTACATTTTGTAAATGCAGGAGATATCGTAGCGAACGCACGTACCCGAAAAGGAATTGGTTGATATGATAATTGATGGGCTTACTGACACTTCTGGAATCGCTTCTATGTTATAGGGTGCTTTAACACTGGACGAACTAAAACGGCTCGCTGAACGATGTGAGCGGAAGCGTACGCGACATACACGAACAACAACAACAACGGTACGTGCTACAACAAGTACAAATCGCTCACCTGTCGTTCGAAATCTACTGGCGTCCACATCAACCACTGCTGTTCAATCACGATCAACACAAGCTGGTCCTGATGACCCGTGGTGCTTCAATCTCCAGACACTTGAAATGCCCTTTGGCTCTTTGCCCAAACGTCCTGATGGTTCAAGTTTCAAATGTGGTGCACTCCCACACATTTATTGTCCTGCACGGATAACTACTCAAGCTACAGCTCAAGTTGCTGTTGCTAACATTATCTCTGACGGCAAAGCTGATGTGCTGATTGAAAACGTTGAATTTGGTAATTGTTGCATTTAAATTGAAAAATTATCGGTACAGTGAGTTCAGCCAGTTTTTTTCTCTTCTCGATTCGGGCAGTCTTAAAAGCCTAATTGAACAATCAATTGTGCATTATGTCTTTTCTGGTTGTCTGGCGGATACAAAACTAAAAGGAATAGAGAGTACAAAACTGATGTCTTTTGGAAGGATACGAGGTGCAATAAAACACTACGGACATGAATTATTAGTTATATGTATTTCATGATTATATATTTGTACCATTACAGTTAGGTCGTGATTTTTTCCAAAGAGCTAATATTAAGTTAATAAAATTTAAACGAATATATACTATAGATAGACTTAAGAATCTGAATAAAACCAGTAATGTATCTGACATACAATCTGAACTCACTAAAGTCCTGGAATTTTTTAATTATTGAGAAAACTCAGAAAGAAGAGAGAATCGCTTAATGAGTGTAAACCTGAAAAGTAAGAAATCCAATTGAGAATGATAGACCCCTTGAACCTTGTGATACTTGTGAACTATTCAATATTTGCGTAGTTGAAATAGAAACTGATGCAATTTTTGATATAAACCGATATCTTCCGCCTAAATCAAAAACTGAACTGAACAAATTATTAAAGAAAATTATGTAGATCTGCTGAGAGATAAGGTGAAACCCCTAGATGAAAATAAACCTGAAACATGGCACACCAATCTACTGTAAACCCCGACGACTCTTATACTCTGAGCAATTAGAGGTTAGAAAAACTGCAGAAGAACTGCTGCCTGATGGCATTATTAGACCGAGTCACTCCACTTATGGTTCTGCCATGGTACCTGTACGAAAAAAGGATGGTAGCATCCGGAAAGGTGTAGTTACTCAACCCCTGAATAGCTTTACGTGACCGTGCTGATCATTTGGGGGGTAAAAAATATTTCTCGATAATCGATTTGAAAAATGGATATCATCATGTGAAAATGCACTCCGACTGGTGAAATACACTGCTTTTGTTACCCCTGACTGACATTATGAATACTTGTATTTACCTTTCGGTTTATGTAATTGTCTTGCAGAATAACAGAGGTTTATACGTAGAGTTTTGGGGAAATTAATTGAAAGTGGGTCAATAGTGGTTCATGGATGACATTTTAATTGCTACGGGTGATTACGAATTACACTTATGTATCTTTTGTAAGCTTTTGTCCATGTTACATCAATATAGATAAAAAATTCAACTAAAAAAATGCAAATTGGGGTATAGCGAATTAGAATACTTCGATTGTTTAGCCAATTCTTCAGGCGTTACTCTAAATAGTGTACGCTTACGAGACATTGAAAACTTCCCCGAGCCCAAGAATTATAACAAAATTGAACGTTGTCATGGACTATACGCACCTTGAAACAAAAATTGATGGAATCTCCCGTGCTGGCAATTTATAACCCTACTTATGAAACTGAGTTGCATAGTGATGCAAGCTCTAGAGGATTCTAGTGATGATGCAAAAACAATCTGATGTTAAATTTCGCATTGTGTCCTACTTCTCCAACTGAATCCAAACTGCATAGTTATTTGTTGAAAGCAAAAATTGCTAGATTGGTTTTATTTTTAGAGAAATATAAATATACAGTAGTGCATTACCCGGGTACATCAATGGGGCATGTTGATGCATTGAGCAGGATTGATATGGTAGCTTATGTCACTGAAGTTGATTTAGATTTTCAATTACAAATTGTACATAGAAATTCGCAAAACACTTAGAGACTGATGATACGATGGGATTCGAACTACGCGACGGAGTTATGTACAATGAGTCACCGGCTGTCAAATGGCCGACTTTATGTCCCTGCTGAAATGATTAATAATGTGATCCGATTGAATCACGACAATGTATAAGAAGAACGATTGGCTTCCTTATATGAAATCCCGTGTTAAGAATTGTCTCAGCAACAGTATTGAATGCATTTACTATTCTGCTTCTGCCCATGGGAATTCTGCTATCTTACACCTAATTTCCTTTGTCACTTGGGTCTTCGTTGGAGTTTGTAACATTTTTAGGAAAACACATTGTGCAACATGTTAAGGTAGCTTCTGATACACCCCGTCTAAACAGACAGTGTGAGCGTGTTTATATTGTCTTGAATCCCAGGTTCACATATAAATCTTTAAGTCATGCCGACTGTGTGTAAAAAATTCCTGATATTTAGTATGCCATTAATATTTCCGCCCATAAATCTACTCATTTGTCCCCTTCATTTCTAATATTTGGCGTAGATCAAAGATGAAAGGTAATTGATGAATTAACGGAATATTTGGAGGAGAAAATTTCAGAATTCACAAGGTGCCCCCTGTATTCAGAAAGAGTGATTATGTAGTAATGAAAAATATAGTGATTGTGTAGTAATAGTAATAACTACACGCACTTCGATTGTATCAAACTTTATAATATTTATTACATTTAAAATTATTGGTAATTGTTTACGCCAGAGTAAAAATCGCAGAACTGCCGGTGTATTTTTGGGTCAATTGGGGAAATGGACTGAATATGCCGTCTGGCATCACCGTGTATGACGGCTCTTCCTATTCCTCTGTTCACTCTCCTTTTAATTTGAAATAATTTCCTCCCACTTTCCCTCTCTCTACTTTTTATTGCACTTCATCTCTTATACTCCCTCTTCTTCTCTCTCTTTGTCTTTGTCTTTGGTTTTAGTTTTCTATCTAAAGGCATTATATTTCTGATTGGTTTCTTTTAACTTTTCTTGGGTTTGGTTAATCATTTCGTTCTCAAGAGTCCCTTAAATACACTGTGCAGTGCGCGACGAAATTCGGTCTTTTTTTGTAAAAGGAGAAGAGAAGTAAAAGAAATAAATTGTTACAAAAGTGAATCAAACGAACAACAGTGTTTTAAGATACCAATGAAAAATTAATTTAAAAGTATTAGGGAGGAAGAGAGAACAAGTGCTTTTTCCCATAAATATATGAAAAAGTGCCTTGTCTGACGTCTTTGACTTCATCAACATCATCATCATCATCATTATCATCATCGCCAGTGCAAAGATAAGTGGATGAAACAATAAAAAACGTCCACTAATTAAATTCTTCGATCAGAAAAAGAAAGAGACGCAGTCAACAGGCACAACAACAACCGCAGCGGTAACCACAGCAGCAACTTCACCAACATACCAGGGCAGCAATTTTACATCGCGCGGCCCACCGGCAACAATCCCCACACATTCATTTTATGGTCCTTCGAGCCGGATAGGCTCGCAGCGGGTGGTAAGTCTGTATCCTAAGGGTAAAAGTGGTTAACAGGTCTGATACCAGGTTCAATACACATACATACGAATCAGACTATTATAGCTGATTCGTATATGTTTGTTTTTGCTTACGGCAAAGTACAATATTGCCAATTGCAACTTGGAAGTGTTCCGCTATATCGGACCTGCTTATATATTGCATATATGTATTAACTTGCGGTTGTTGATATTGAATATATATATATATGATATTTGATATTGGAAAATATAAAATTTGGCAAAATATATATATATAGATTCTTTGTTTCTATTGTTGGGGTCCGAAAGCATTTACGTACTTCGTACTTGCCCGTTTTATTTTTTTTTCTTTTCCTCAAACATACATATTTTACTTTTTGTTGTAACTGGTGTTCCACCAAAGAATAGCTACAACAAAAAGTTATATTTTGTATTTTACTTGTCTGCGTTTATCTAATTACGCTAACGGAGTCACGATTTTTACATTTTACAGTTGACTTTTTTGTAACTGGTGTTCCACCAACGAAAAACTACAACAATAATTTATGTTATATTTTCTTTATTGGTGTTCATCCAATAACGTTAACGGATTCGAGATTTTTTACATTTTGCGGCATCGTTGTTACATACAAGGGACGTTCTCGAGGTGACAACATCACCTTTTGTACGCTGTTTATTCTTGTATGAAAGATACAAACAAATTTAACCACGTTACTGATTTGAGCCTACCTGGTTTGCTAACCACACCGATAATTGTTTGCTTATTGTATATTATTATATAGCTAGAAGTGCTATTTGTTTTCTACTACATTTCTTATAACTGCCTGATACTCAGGCTAGTTATTTACCAAACAGCCAAGCAGAACATTTCGACTTTATCTTTGTATTTGTTTTAATACTGCCATTACACGGTGATCGTGTCAAATTAGTGCATTATATTTGCTCTTTATATGTACTGATCCTCAGTACTCTCTCTATCTCTCTCTCTTTATAATAAGAGACAGCGAAAATAAGAAGTGCAATATTTTCAGATATTGGAGTGTGCGCTACACCCAACGCACTGGTTAGTAAAGTTAGTGGGAATACTTTTCCTAGCTTTACATAGTGTATGTACTCAGTGAATTTTAAATTTGACAAATAAAGTATAAAAAAGGATAAAAGAAATCAATAAGGCGTTTTATTGATAACTGCGTCTGGTATCACCTCTTGTTCTCATTTGCAATTTTTATGCTTACAGTATAAAGTGTAATAACCTTTCTGGTTTAGCAAGACTTGATTGGCATTAATTTTAAATTTTCTTTATCAACTGCGACTATTGAGCATTCTACATTACGGTTACTGGATTACATCTACAGCACACCTGTGAAGGATTCCTAATCTGGTGTTTATTATTGTTTTTTACTAGTGCGACAATTTGCGAAAACTCTCGGAGGAATCGTTACATTTAGTAGATAAAGATACTGTTGTCATATTAACAAAACCGAGTGAGAACATCAAAAACAAAATAAAGAGGAAAACATCTTATTTTTTTCTTTTCGGTGGTATTTCTTTGGGCATAAACAAATCCAACACGTGCGTTGTACTCGTACCATCGGTATCCTCTCGCACTTATCTTTCTACGAAAGACATTGTTGTTAAGCTGTGACGTCAACAACACTAACAATCACTACGAGGGAATAACAGAGCAACATATAATTGCAAGGAATTCTCTATTTTTTGGTCTTCTTATGCTTTCTTCTTGTATTGATATAATTTTGTTGCTATTATTACATAGAAACAAACATCGTCTATTGCCTTTGCAAATTAAAAAAAAAAAAACAAAGCAAACAGACAAAAATAAAAATATACCGAGTCGATCTCTCGTTTTCTCATTATTTGGTGATACTTGTGTACCTCAATACCAACACGATCATTTTCACATTTTTATCATCATTTATGCTGTATTGACTCCTACCAAACAACAACAATTACTTCTTCCTTTAATTACTTGCTTTGATCGCGCATAATAAAAAGAAGAAGCACTGCACCTCTTCTTACATATTTCTTTTGTTTTTACTTATCTATATAAAACGCAAGTGGTACATCGACATACAACAATTAGATTACCCAAATCTATTTCTATTTTTTTGATATTACTGTTGTAGTCAATTGAAAGCAACAATAACCTCTTGTCATCAATATTGCATATTCGTGCATAATATTTATGTACATTTACTTCGGCTTGCTTAACCATCGGTAGACAAGAACAAGTAAGGCAATATATTTCAGCACATATACTTAGTAGCATCTGTTTATGATCAACAATACCATCTCCTATTTTCTTTTTTGTTTGTTTTGCTTATCTACGTAAGCTACAACAATAATATCATATAAGATTTACCTACAAAAATCATATTAAATTGCTATTTTACTTCTTCATAGCAAGTAACAACAATTACAATATTCGATTGCACATACATATACACACACATCTCTTGTATTGTGTTGTGCAATTACATTGTTTCCACATACTCGAGTATTTTCAACATATACATAAAGTTAAATATTATTAGAGCGTCTCAATTATTTATATTTTTATTATTATTATAATTTTTCTTTGTTCTTGATTTATTACATAGATCATCACATTATAATAAATAAATTATTGCGGCTCAATTATTTCTTCCTTTTTTTTTTCGATTTATTACATAAATCAGAAAAATAAATAAATAAATAAAATAAATCATTGTGAATAACTATTTGTAATTACATTTAACTTAAAAATCAATTAATTACCATCACATTCATTTTACGTTGCGCGTGTAATTACCACTGAACTCTTTCGAGTTGGGGGGTAAACATTACGGTGTTCGTTTTAATTCTAAGTTATCAGATTTTATACGTTCCGATACGCGGGCATCCTGCCAATTGTTCTAGGCTTAACTTGAATAAAGATTACGTCAGTGAGAAATCGAGTAGCTGATATACGATCAGCAAATCGATTCAAATTCTCCTATTTCTTTTTTTCTGTTACTGTAATTTCTCGAATTACACGTAATTAACATTTCTCATTCATTGTTCGAAGCAGTGTGTTCTGTATTTTGGCGATCTACCATTATCATGGCAAACATCAAACGTTTTCACGCTGCAGTCGAGGAAATAACTGAAACTGACACTTATTTCCAGCTAATAAATACGGACACTCACAGTGCAGGCGCCCTCGAAGTTCAAAGGAGGGAGTTCGAGGCGGCATGGGTTGAATTAAAATCGGCATATCAAGCCATTATCACTCAAGAAGTCGAAGACGCTAACCTTGGTCAGATTAAAGCAAAGTATAAGGAATCTAAATTAGCTTATGTTCGTTGCCTAGCCAACATCAACGCGCATCTTCACGATTTGACGGTTATCATATCGTCTCCCGTTGCGGCACCAGCTCCGGCTGAGAGCCAAACGCCACAATATTCTATGCCAACGATTCAGCTTCCACCATGCGACACAGCATGTTTTTCGGGAGATTATGTGTCGTGGCCTAGCTTTCGTGATATGTTCACCGCGTTGTACCGGAACAGTGCCCGGTTATCACCCGTAGAGAAGTTGTACCACCTTCTTCAGAAGACTCGAGGTGAAGCTCACAATATTATTAAGTCAACTCCGTTGACCAATGATGGCTTCATCATTGCGTGGCACAACCTGGAGGAAAGATACGAGAACAAGCGGATTCTCGTCAATATCCAATTGAAGGCTCTCTTTAATTTGCAGCCAGTTGTTCACGAAACTGGTGTGAATATAAAACGCTTGCAACGAACAATCAATGACTGTATCACCAATTTACAATTGTTAGATATCGATACCAGTCAGTGGGACGCAATTTTTGTGTATTTGTGTTCAACGAAACTCCCCGACACCACCCTGTGCCTATGGGAGCAATCTATTAGGAATAAGCGTGAGATCCCTCGGTGGAGAGATTTTGATACGTTCCTAACTGAACGATTCCAGACTCTTGAATCGGTTCTAGATATTCGGAGTGGGTTTCGACAACTCAGTCAGCCAAGTAATTGGCAATCCAGACACCAACAGAATCGGCAACCCGTCCGATTCGATTCCTCCAAGCGCACATACCAGCCGATGAATCCACAGAAAATCAACTTATTTCATGTGAATGTCAACAGCCGAAATTGTCCATTATGCCACAAGCCACATCTTCTTCGAAATTGCTTGGAGTTCTTGAAGTTGTCAGCGAATGATCGCTACAATGCCGTGAAGAGATTCAAACTCTGTACAAATTGCCTTGCAAACTCTCATGAGTATAATACCTGTAGGAGCCTCTACTCATGCTCCATATGTAAAAAGAGACATCATTCTCTATTGCACAGGTTAGACCATTCGTCAACTTCTCTTCGAGAAGATACTCCCACCACATCCACTGCAACTGCTGAACAATCGCGTCGGGCTTTCATCTCACAGATAATTGCTGTGCCCAACGTAACACATGATACGGCACCAGTCTGCAAAAGTCCTCAAAAGGGTAGTACGATGCTTCTTGCAACAGCCCTAATACACATCAAGTACGATGAAACAGCCTTCACAGCCCGCGCCTTAATTGACCCCGGATCGGAAGCTACCTTCATATCTGACCGTCTGCGAGATAGGTTGCGCCTCCCTGTTTCCGACGTCCGTACTGAGGTAACTGGTCTAAATGAAGTGGTTATGGCGCATTCATCGAAGATGTGTCCGTTGGAGATCGGTTCTCCGACCGACTCCAAATTTTCAATTAAAGTTGATGCGTTTGTTCTGCAAAATATCACAGCAAAATTGCCGCCCTGCTCGGTTGTTTCCGATTTACGAAAGAAGCTCGCTGGTCTACGACTAGCCGATGAGAATTTACACCAGAGTGCTCATGTGGATTTAGTTTTGGGAGGGGATATATACCCATCAATAATGAAGAGAGGAATTCGCAAGGATGTTCTGGGATCCTTGATCGCTCAAAACACGGTCTTTGGCTGGGTAATTACCGGACCACTTCAGCCACATCAACGCAGTAGAACGATTCCATCGTTCCTCAATAAAGTCGTCGTCGAGCTAAACCAAGATATTTCGGATTCGTCTTCTCGTTCTAGGAGAAATTTTCCTGAATTACTTACTGTAACATCCCCAACAGCGATATCAGTTAAAGTGTCTCGCCAGTCGTCTGATTCTCAGCGACAATCTGTTTCCAACGAGAAACAGCATACCACGTCCATCACGACAACCCACCTTCCCATAAATCCGACAGCTCGTAGAAGGATTTCATCATTCTGCAATAAAATAAGCCGGTGTCAATTTCCGAACAGTTCCTGTTCGTCTTCTCCTGACAGTCGGAAGTATTCAAAATGTGAGAACTTCATCTTACGCCGTACAAATAAAAAGGCGTCAAATGTTACTGTTACGCATGCATGCTGCCCGCTATGTAGGAGCATGCACCCTCTCCGACAATGTGAAAAATTCTCTTCACTTACAGTGAAAGAGAAAATTTCCATTGTAAACAAATATCGTATTTGCGTTAACTGCTTGGCAAATTCACATACTCTTACAGAGTGCCACAGCCATTATTCTTGCCGTTTTTGTGGAAAACGACACCATTCCCTGCTGCACCGAATGAGGCAAAGAGCAAAAATGAGATGTAATACCTCAAAATCTTCAACTTTTTCTTCGAAAAAGAAATTGCGACCTCACAGGACGTGTACAATGGAAACGCAACTCCCGTCAGAGATGTTGACAACTCGATCATTTCGAAGAATGACCTTGTCTAATCAGCACTTCCCGGAAAGACATTGGTCATTAAACGATAGAAAGCCTAAAAGCTTGCCAAGGAATTCAGTTTCGCCCAATGCAGGGCCCCAAGAATTGTATTTTCGAACGTTTCAACGCGACAATATGGCCCAGTCATACTAGCTGGAGCCACGAAAACATTAATTAGCACCGTTTCGTCAGATTCTTCGAATCTGTCCGTCATACGCATCACTCTCATCTGTTCAGTTCACCCTAGCTGAACAAATCAATTGATCGATTTCTACGAAACGTCATTGAATGAGTAGTTTCCATGCGTATGAATAATTTACAATATTTGCTACATTTTCAAGAATAGAGTCGACCTTCATATGGTTATGGTCACCTTTTGGATTCAATACGAAACTATTCCGTTCTAAGAAGCAGTATCAGTTCGGACAATCTCGCAATTGGACACAATTACACAGTTTTTTCTCAATGTTCGTGCTCTACGAGCTTAGATGAGCCAATTTCTCTGTATTCTACGTAATTGGACTTAGAGAATCATTACAGTTGAGTGTATCAATTCGTTACTACTGTTATTCTCAAATTTCATCGGTGATTTCAATGAATTCACAATTCGAAAAATTAATACGATAATGGAGAGCTCATCGCACCATATCGTATGCAGAGAAAATTTATATTTCCAATATATATTTTCTATATTTCACAAATTATCCTCCTTGATTTGGACAATGGTCTACACATCTCACACTTGATGCAAATTCAACGGCATTTTTATGCATTTTAACGGCGACAAGCATTTTTGGCACCCCTTTCATCCACCTTTATGCTTTACGAGCCAAAAGTGGAAAATATATACATTATGTGTGCAAGAGAGTAGACCTTCCTGATTCAACACATCCTGCATTAGTGAGCGATTCGATTCGATTTGGCTTTTTGCCCCAGGTTTCTTAACTACGTTGTTTTACCTTTCTCTCACATCTGATGTACGACCATGGATGGCGTTTAAATTCCCTACCGATCGTTCTATCAACGATGGAACCCAGATCATGCTCATGCTCAAGATCATCATTGTTAAGGAGATAACAATTCGGATAATCCATATTCCCGTTCCAAAAACACTCTCTCGAGTTCCTCTTGAGTGTTATCTTACTACGTAAGATGGAAGGAACTATACAAGAAAAAGTCTGCAGGCAGGTTTAGCACACTTCCGTTACAGCATGGATCAAAAATCAATTATTCCGATCAAACTTAACAAGAATTTCTTGTTTCGATTCAAACACGAATATATTTTCGCGTTTATCCAAAAGAACTTACTTGCTCTTTTTTTCAACACCACACTAATATGTGTTTGTTTCCAGCTCGCATTGAGAAAGTCCATTTTAAGATCACCTAATACGATGGTTATTTCTACGCAGTGCTGCCTCGCATCTCAAGTCGATGCGTCTTGCATCATCTGGGCTGGATTTATGCCCGCTTTGGAGTTGCGCGAGCTTGTGGATTTTGCGTCTCTTCAACAATCAACTCTATTCAACAATCAACTGCAAAAGTTCATCAGTTAATGTTACACAACATTCAACATTATCCCTCCCAAAATGTTTTTTACTTTTTGTTGCATATCGCTAATGCTTCTCTACTTACAGTACTCATTGAAGAATATGTCGGACGTGAAACTTCTCCGAAGTATTTCTCTGTTCCGGATGTCATGCCGTATATGTTTATTTTGAACCACCAAGCTTGTTCGGCTCAACTTCATCGACGGACTATATTCATCGCGCTCAACTCTTAATTCTTAAGTTATACTATTGCTTTAAGTTATTTTTAAGGATTTTGAATTTCTTTTGCATGTACAAATTTGAAATGAGTTTTAACATTGTTTCCTTTTTAATATTTTTTTTACTATTGTTAATGGAATTCTATTTTTAAGTTTACTATACTTTTGAATTCGTATTACACTTTGTTTTTAATTAATTAATTAAGCATTATGCACTATTGCTTTCTTCTATTTTTTAATTATTAATTTGTTTTAATTTTAATTTCAATTTCAGTTTTTATTCTCTCCATTACTATGGCTATTTTTTAATTTTATTATTAATTTTTAATCTTTATATTATTCTTTTAATATTAATTAATTCTAATTTGCGTTGAATTTGTTTTAATATTTTCCCTACTTCTGGTGTAGATTATGCGTCTTCTTTGCAGTAATCCTGCAAGGGGGGCGGAATGTTTACGCCAGAGTAAAAATCGCAGAACTGCCGGTGTATTTTTGGGTCAATTGGGGAAATGGACTGAATATGCCGTCTGGCATCACCGTGTATGACGGCTCTTCCTATTCCTCTGTTCACTCTCCTTTTAATTTGAAATAATTTCCTCCCACTTTCCCTCTCTCTACTTTTTATTGCACTTCATCTCTTATACTCCCTCTTCTTCTCTCTCTTTGTCTTTGTCTTTGGTTTTAGTTTTCTATCTAAAGGCATTATATTTCTGATTGGTTTCTTTTAACTTTTCTTGGGTTTGGTTAATCATTTCGTTCTCAAGAGTCCCTTAAATACACTGTGCAGTGCGCGACGAAATTCGGTCTTTTTTTGTAAAAGGAGAAGAGAAGTAAAAGAAATAAATTGTTACAAAAGTGAATCAAACGAACAACAGTGTTTTAAGATACCAATGAAAAATTAATTTAAAAGTATTAGGGAGGAAGAGAGAACAAGTGCTTTTTCCCATAAATATATGAAAAAGTGCCTTGTCTGACGTCTTTGACTTCATCAACATCATCATCATCATCATTATCATCATCGCCAGTGCAAAGATAAGTGGATGAAACAATAAAAAACGTCCACTAATTAAATTCTTCGATCAGAAAAAGAAAGAGACGCAGTCAACAGGCACAACAACAACCGCAGCGGTAACCACAGCAGCAACTTCACCAACATACCAGGGCAGCAATTTTACATCGCGCGGCCCACCGGCAACAATCCCCACACATTCAGTAATATTTGAAAAGAACTTTAAGTTTACTAAACTAAATTAAATTGGAAAAAAAAAATGAAGTAATCGCGCACTGCTATACTTTACTAGTGAGAGGCAAAATGTAAGCGATCTAAACGAATCAAAACGAATTTCTAATTTCCCAAAAACAAGCATGGAAAAGAAACAAAATGAGAGAGTAAAGAATACGCGGGGGTGACTAGCGGAATGGGAAGAGATATAAATGGTGATGCCAGATGGCCACCTCAACCCATTCCCCCAATGAGAAAGAGAAGAAAATTAAAAAAAATTAAAAATATTGCTTAAAAATATCGTGATAGAAAATAACACAATTATATGAAATCAATTCAGAGAGAAATATCAAAGCAAAATTTGAAAGCATTAACAATGGCAATAAATAACGAGAGAAAAAATATTAATTTAAGATAAAAAATCAGTTCAATAGAGTTCAATACTTAAACCAAAAAGAGAGAAAATTACAAGAATAAAATTATATTCCTAGATCAAAAAATATAAATAAAAATAAAAAAATAAAAATATGTATATATGGCAAAGAACTTCACAATGCTTAAAGAGTAATTAAGAAGTAATTATAGGAGAGAAACCTTAACCAAATTCAAAAAAAAAAAATCGGTATATAAAAAAAAAATAAAATAAAAATAAAAAATAAATACAGATCGCTTAATAAAAGACTTGCAGTATCTGGCTAAATGGTCGGATTGTATAGTCCGAAATTTGAAAACGGCGCTGCTGCTGCTTGTGGTTGAGGATAAACGGCTGGTGATTGACCCCGGAACATCGAAGCTGCTGAAAACATCGGGATCATCGTAGGCGTTTGCATTGGCATAACGATTTGAGGAAATACCGGTTGCGATGGCGTCGATATAGCACAAGCACACGCTGCCTGCGGCGGAAGACACGGAGCGTTGTGTTTCTTTGATTTGCGATGACTCCGCTTAGACCCTGGATTAACATTCTCTCCGTGAAGCAGCGTATGGTGCCCGAGCAACGTCGACATCTTGATGTGATTTGACACCGGTCAACATGGTGGTTGTAGGCCAGGCAGTTCAAACAGCAACGATGCCGCACCACTATCTCAAACCTTTCCACCACTTGCATTGCGATGAAGCGAGAACAACTGCGCAGTGGGTGCTTTCCCTTACATAAGCGACAACCAAGACGGAGTTTACAATGCGCACCGTTCTTCCGTGAGTTGGAGAAATGACAGGTCGCTCTGTTGTTGTTCGGCGACATGTTTCAACTGACAAAAAAAAAAACAAACAAAAAAATACCGGTGAGTAGTACTGAAACATGTTAGGGAAGAGCTACCAGTTTTACAACGGGTCGAGTTAGAACGCCTTTTGCGGTTCGAATATCAGCTACCCGAACGCGAGAGTCAGGTCCCGGATAAGTTTTTTGGACTCGACCTAGTCTCCATTCATTTGGCGGCAAATGCTCATTGCGTAGGACAACGAGATCGCCTACACAAACGTCTTTCTCTGGATACTTCCACTTAGCCCGCTTATGGAGTTCCTTTAAATATTCATCCTTCCATCGTTGACAGAAGGATTGATAGATGATTTTCAACCGTTGCCACCTATTGTGAATACTCAGAGCTTGGTCGGAGGCATCAGGCTCAGCAGGTGACAACAACGCAGAGCCCACCAAAAAATGTCCAGGTGTCAGCGGCGCCAAGTCTGCGGAGTTGTCGGACATTGGGCTCAAAGGTCTCGAATTGAGACACGCTTCGATACGGGAAAGTAGGGTAGTGAATTCCTCCAAGGTGTATTTCTGAGTTGGAGGTAGCTTCTTCAGGTGAGCTTTAAAACTCTTGACACCTGCTTCCCAAAGACCGCCTATATGCGGAGCACCGGCAGGAATGAAATTCCATTCCACATTTTGATGGCTCTGAGAGGACTCCACATTCTCCCGTATTTGACGAAGAAATTGTTCGTTCTCGGCTCGTAGAGCCCGAGAAGCGCCAACAAAAGACGTTCCGTTGTCCGAGAAAATCTGAGATGGACATCCACGCATTGCAAAGAATCGAGAAAATGCAGCTAGGAATGTCGGAGTTGTCAGATCACTAGTTGCTTCGAGGTGTATGGCCTTCGTTGCGAATCACACGAAGACACATACGTAACCTTTCGTAATACGACAAGCGCGGCCGACATATGCCTTTATGTCAAACGGGCCCGGAAGTCAACACCAGTCGTAATAAATGGCCTGGAGAGGCAAGTGCGCTCGGGTGGCAATCCCGCCATTATTTGGGTATACTGCTTCTGTTTATCGACAAGGCACGTTTTGCACTTATGAATTGTAGTTTTCACTAAGTTTTTCAACTTAGGGACCCAGAACTCCATGCGTAACAAACGCAGAAGCAGTCGATTCGAGCTGTGTATCGATATCAAATGTACAAACTCCACTAATAGCTGCGTGAAATGCTCAGCATATGGGAGAAGTATCGGAAATCTCTCTCTGTAAGAGAGCGCAGTTGAATTAGCCAGTCGTCCATTGACACGCATCACACCTTGCAAATCCAAAAATGGATTGAGCGCCAGTATGTCAATTTTACGAGAAATTAGGAGCTTGTTCGATAAATCCTCGTATTCTTGAGAGAAGTACCTGAGTTGGCACAAAGTGATAAGCCTGTTGCGAGTGAAACTTATTTCTTCATTTGATAGGCTTAATGAGGTAAAGTGATGTTGAACTCGTCGAGTGGCCAAAGAATTCGATACCTCACGAAAGATGTAGGAGATAATTTGCAACGCGCGAGAGAATGACGAAAACCGATTGAGAATATCGCCAGAGCCAGGATCGAATCCGATGAAAATGCTTTGTTCGGCCAACTTTGGCGTGGCATTTTTAGCCACGTGGGACCCTGCCACCACAATTCATTGCACGCGAGTTCCTTGGCAGTAATGCCACGAGTTGCTATATCAGCCGGGTTGTCAGAGGAACCAACATGCTGCCAATTCGAGGCTCCCATCTTCTCAATAATGGAAGAAATTCGGTTTGCCACGAAAGTCGTCCAATGACATGGAGGCTTTTGTAGCCACGAAAGAACGATTGTAGAATCAGTCCACGCAAACACAGTATATGTTGGAACCTGAAGCTGCGGTATCAAAGAATCTAACAGCCGCGCTAGAAGTTCTGCCCCGCAGAGCTCTAAGCGTGGTAATGAGAGCGTCTTAACAGGAGCAACGCGTGTTTTCGCAGCCAACAAATGGGTATGAACTTCACCTGAAGGGCTTTCCATACGCACATATATTGCCGCTGCATAGGCCTTTTTTGATGCATCGCAGAAGCCGTGAACTTGCATCATACAGTCCGGAGAAAACTGCACGAAACGAGGAATGCGAATTGTGTTCAGATTAGGATAATCCGTCAAAAACGCTTGCCATTTGTGAAGCGTCAGTGGCGTTAGTGACTCATCCCAATCAGTATGATCGAGCCACAACTGTTGCATCAACATCTTTGCCACCACAATCTTTGGGGCCAACCATCCAGCAGGATCGAATAGTTTGGCGATAGTGCACAGTACTTCTCGCTTCGTAAAAGACGCTTTATGCGGAAGAGACCCAGGAGAGAAAAATAAGTAATCAGAACCTGCGTTCCATCTGAGCCCAAGGGTTTTTGCGGTACTCGTATCCGAGATATTTAAGAATTCCGAATCCAGAATGTAATCTGAAGGCAGGTTCAAAAGTATCCGTTGGTGGTTTGATGTCCACTTCCTCAAAGAAAACCCTGCGGTACGTAATACCGAAACAAGTTGGTCACGAGCTAGTATAGCTTCGTCCAACGTGTGTGCTCCGCCCAGTACATCGTCTACGTACATCGAATGTTTGAGAATATTTGAAGCGATAGGATTAGCCAGTTCGTTTTCGTTTGCAAGTTGCAGCAACGTTCGAATAGCTAAGTACGGAGCACAATTCACGCCAAATGTCACAGTTTGTAGTTCATAGCTATGCAAATCTTCGGCTGGACTTCCGGAAACATATGCGTTGAAATGGCGTATGATCTGAGTGTACTATAATTTGGCGGTACATTTTTTCAATATCGGAATTGAAAACAAAACGGAAAAATCTCCATCGTAATAATAGTACCATCAAATCCGATTGCAGTATAGGTCTAGTATAGAGGACATCGTTCAAACTATTGCCCGTGGAGGTCCGACACGAAGCATTAAAAACCACACGAAGTTTAGCAGTAGTGCTATCTGGCTTCACCACGGCATGGTGAGGCAGATAGTAGAACGAATTGACTTCTGTAGAAGCGCTTGTCTCGATTGGTTTCATGTGACCTAACTCGAGATATCCCAAAATTACGTTGTCGTAGTCAATTTTGAATTGTGGGTCCTTAATTAAGCGAGCTTCGTTTCGGAAAAATTGGGCTCGAGCTGAGCTGCGCGAATCACCTAGCGGTAAATCTTGGGAAAACTGCCTCTTGAACGGCAATGATACCACGAATCTGCCTTCGTGATTCCGAAACTTGGTCCTGCTGTAGTACTCTTCACAATAAGATTCTTCAGGAGTCTTTCGGATAGCCGTTGGGATGTCTTCCAGTTCCCAAAATTTAGAAATTTGTCGTTCCAGGCTTACTTCATTGTAAATTGATTGAACTCGTGTGTTGGGTGGTGATGTCGTGTAACGACCGGTAATAATCCAACCGAAAACCGTGTTTTGAGCAATCAAAGCTCCAAGAATGCCCTTGTGAATTCCCTCCAGCATGATAGAAGGGTAGATGTCACTACCTAGAACCAAATCCACAGAAGAACCTTGATGCAGATGTCTGTCGGCTAGTCGCAGACCAGCAAACTCGTCACGTAAGTTCTTGAGAATCGAGCACGACGGCAGTTGTCCAGTTAACTTCTTTAATACAAAGGCATCTACCTTGATAGAAACTGCAGCGTTTATAGGCGAACCGATTTCTAAAGAACACATTTTTGATGAATGTGCCGTAACCACCTCGTTCAGACCCGTGACCTCAGTTCGAACGTCGCAATCAGGGATGCGCAACCTATTTCGCAAGCGTTCGGATATGAAGGTCGCTTCAGATCCAGAGTCGATTAGGACACGAGCAGTAAACGTAGCATTCTGGTGTCTGATGTGCACCATAGCCGTTCCGAGTAATACCTGACCATCTCTCGGTGGATGATTGTGGGTTCTTGAACTTGTATTGGGCCCACTTGTTGGCGCAGTTTGCAGCTGACAAGTGAACGATTGTCGCGACCTTTCTGCCGCCGCGGCTGATGTTGATGGAAGTTGTTCCTCACTGGGCCTGAATCTTTTTTCAGGCCTATGCAATAAAGAGTGATGTCTTTTGTTACACGCGGAGCATGAAAAAAGACTCTTGCAAGAGGTGGATTCGTGAGAGTTTGCTAAGCAATTGACACAAAGCTTGTATCTCTTCACGGTTTTATAGCGATCATTCACTGACAGCTTCAAAAAATCTGGGCAGGTGCGCAATTGGTGCATCTTCTGGCACACTTGACAATTTTGCTTCCGGACATTCACTTGGTATGTGTGAATATTCTGTGAATTCACTTAATTATTAGAACGCCTGGGGAGATCGAATCGACCGGGTTGCCGAATCTGTGGCTGGCTGTTTTGCCGATTGTGTGGCTGTCTGGGTTGCCATGTACCACCTCGAATGTCCAAGACCGACTCCAAGGTCTGAAAACGTTCTGTTAAAAAGGTATCAAAGGCTCTCCGTGTAGGTATTTCACGCTTATTCTTAATAGACTGCTCCCACAGACACAAGGTGGTGTCGGGGAGTTTCATGGAACACAGATAAACAAAAATTGCATCCGAATGATTGGTATCGATATCCAATAGTTGCAAATTTGTTATACAGTCATTAATCGTTCGCTGTAAAAGCTTTATGTTCGAACCAGTTTCTAGAACCACTGGCTGCAAATTGAACAGAGCCTTCAACTGAACATTCACTAGAATTCGTTTATTTTCGTACCTCTCCTCAAGATTATGCCACGCAAGGAGGAAACCATCATTAGTCAACGGAGTTGACTTAATGATATTGTGAGCTTCACCTCGAGTTTTCTGAAGCAGGTGGTATAATTTCTCCAAGGGAGAATGCCGTAAACATATCCCGAAAACTGGGCCATGACACATAATCTCCATGGAAGCATGCTGTATCGCACGGTGGCAGTTGAATTGCAGGAACTTGCAAGCATTGGTGAGAGGAACTCTCATCGGGTGCATCCGCAACAACGGGAGACGACATGATCACAGTCAAATCGTGAATATGCGCGTTAATATTAGCCAAGCAGCGAATGTAACATACTTTACAATCCTTATGTTTTGTTTTAATCTGAGCTAGGTTAGTCGCTTCAGTTTCCTGCGCGATAATAGATAGGTATGCCGATTTCAGGTCGCTCCATGTTGCCTCGACATCCTTCTTCTGGGCCTCAAGCTCATATGTGCTATGAGTGTCGGTTTCTATGAGCTGAAAATACTTGTTGGTTTCTTCTATATCCTCAGCGGCAGCGTAAAAACGTTTAATATCCGCCATCGTACTGATAAGTCGTAGTGTTAAATCAGTATACTGAAGAAAAGCGATATTAAAATACGAATTCGAATAATTCGTCGAGTTACAGCTCCAAATAGTACAGAACCAATCGAAAAAATGCTCTGTGAGAAATGCAGTAAGACTCAGGAATGCGGTGAAAACCGCTGAAAATCACCAGATCAGGTAGTACGTATAACTACCGTAGAAGAACATTATGAGGAAGAAATAGAATCGGCTTACTGATCGTATATCAAATGCTCGATTCTTCTAAAAGACGTAATATTTTATTTTAGTTGCGCGTATAAACGTGGGCAGCGTGCGCCTAACTCTTAGGAGTTTAATGCTAATTAATTAATTTCAGTTAATTACGCACAATTATAAGTGCAGTAATTTATTTGTTCTATGTAGTGATTCGTATAATAAATCAAGAAGGAAGGACAATTGAGTCGTCCTACCGTCGCCAATGCAATTGTACAAAACACAATACAAGTTATGTGTTGGTGTGTTTGTATGTGCGAAAAAATATTGCAATTATTGACACCCAAAATCAAGGGCTGAGAAATATTGGATACATGAATATGTAATAGCGTTAACAAAATAAAAAAAGTGTATTCAAATTGCCTTTGTTACCCTCTTTTGGTGGAACACCAGTATATTATGTTCTGCTAATTTATTACACAGCACGTTGTATTGTGCTAGTTGCCGAATTTCAAACAAGTTGACCATATTTGTTGGATGCGAATAAGGAAAATGTAGAGTACATAAATTACCTTTTGTTACTCTCTTTTGGTGGCACACCAGTGTATATTTTGTTCTGCTAACTTAGTATGGGTGTGTATGTATGTATAATGTAATCATACGTACAGATAGGCACGATTATTAAAAAAAAAAAAACAAAGCAAAGAAAATGATTTTTCTGTATACACGAATATGTATACTGATAACAGCGTGGTTGTTGTTACCTTGTTTTGATGAGAAAAAAGCAAGAGCAATTGACTACAACATTGATACGTAATATCATATGCTGTCGATTTTGGTATTCTATTTTGGGTGATAATGGAATTGGATAAGCAACATATACGATGTACGTGTTACTTGTATGTGCAAAACTTGTGTAGATGTACGTATTAATCGTGTTTAAAATAGTTTAATTATTTTAATGTGTTTTAAAAACTTAATGATGTATTTATGTTATTACAGTTTTAGTGATTTATGTAGAAAATCAACAAAAAATAATAAAATTGTGGCGGCCTAATGCGGTATTTATTATAATTGACACAGGCGAAGTCAATGTATCACAAAACGTATGTATAATTGGTATCGATGCAATGAAGAAGAGTATCTTTATTTGTGTATATATAATAACACAATGTTCTCTTACGTATACAAAAGAAAGTAAAATTAAGTGATCGTGACAAAAGAGAGGTTGCTTATGGTTCGCATACGAAGTAGCCGATCCAAGTATACGTGTATATTTGCTCCAATTATTGCATAGTACGTTGTACTATGATATTTGCCGAAACTAAGAGAGACGATCGTTTACACCTTTTTATGCGCTATATGCATATGTATTGAACTAAATATAAAGTTCAATTACAGTGCTCTTGTAGGAGCGAAATTATTATACTTTAACGTGAACAAGAGAAAGAAAGACAATGCATAAATTGCTTTTTTATTATATTCTTTTGGTGGAACACCAGTCTAACGATCAGATCAATATCATGTATGTATTTATGTATGTACCTATGTACATACAAACTTGAGTCTATTTGGTTTGTATACAGAAAACATACCAAAAACAATACCAATCGCTGACTCTCTTGTACTTTTCGATTTGATAAGTTAAACATTAATGCTGCAACTAGCCACCGACGTAGCGTACGTACGTACCGCCCGTACGTAAGAACATACAAAATTGCATTGATTTTCTCCGCTACGAGCAACGTCTACGTCACCGTCATACGGTGGTGAGTTTTCGTTAACACGACATTCCTATAAGATAGGTCGTGTCAGCTGACACGTTCTACGTTTTTACGTCGGTGGCTAGTTGCAGCATAAAACCAATATGTATATGTATGTTGTATTTACGAAGACAAGAAAGAGTCGAGTGCATGAAGTTGCTTTTGCTATTCCTCTTTGGTGGAACACCAATAATTAGAGCACTATTACTTAAGTATGTACATATGTACGAATGTACATATAAACTTGACTAGAAACAAACCGAAACCCAAAAAAAAAGAGAAAACGCTGACTTGATTTGATCTTTGGAGAATCCTTATTATATGATGAGAAAATGGCCAATCGACGATTTTAGCCGCGATGCATGCACTACATACATATACTCGTATGTATGCCGAAGGCAAATTAACAAGTACGTAATACAACAATAGAAAATGTATGTTCCCAGTTTGGCACTGTTCAGAACAACCACCCAACCGAAATATCTTTATATTTGCTTGTTTTTCTTTTATTTTTATTGTAATTTGGTTTTTCAGTAAATAATATACATATATGTAATATATTCTAATTATGTGTAGGCGTAGTAGAATATTTCCAAAGTTTATGCGGTATAATATTTTGCCGTAAGCAAAGAAAAACAACAAATTCGAATCAGCAAGAACAACCTGATTCGTATATACTTATGTAACCACAATTTAAACTTTGGATTTATTACACTCACACTGTTATTACCTTTATGGCAAGGGCTTACCACTCGTTGAGAGCCAGATCCGGCTCGAAGGACCAAAAATGACGAGATGAGGCGGGAATGCCGGTGAGCTGCTACAATGGTAGTGGCCTGTTGGTGTGGTGTTACTCTTTTTGGCTGTTGCCGTGATGTTGTCGCTTTCTGCTACACTGATCGCACACAATAGCGTTCACAATAAGAAAAGATAACTACACGCACTTCGATTGTATCAAACTTTATAATATTTATTACATTTAAAATTATTGGTAATATTTGAAAAGAACTTTGAGTTTACTAAAATAAATTAAATTGAACAAAAAAAAAATGAAGTAATCGCGCACTGCTATACTTTACTAGTCAGAGGTAAAATGTAAGCGATGTAAACGAATCAAAACGAATTTCTAATTTCCCAAAAACAAGCATGGAAAAGAAACAAAATGAGAGAGTAAAGAATACGCGGGGGGGTGACTAGCGGAATGGGAAGAGATATAAATGGTGATGCCAGATGGCCACCTCAACCCATTCCCCCAATTCACCCCAAATTCACCATGGCAGTGCTACGTCTTCACCCTGGCGTAGATATTATATATATATATATATATATATATATATATATATATATATATATATATATGTATATATATATATATATATATATATATACGTATATATATATATATATATATATATATATATATATATATATATATATATATATATATACTTATATGGCCATAACAACCGAATATCAATTTAGGCCGAATATAACATGTACATAACAGTACTTGGTCTTTCCACCGGAGGTTAGGAGCGTGTTCTTCCATTCGCTCGACATGACCTAGCCAGCGCAGCCGCTGGATTTTGATGCGCTTTACTATGTCAATATCGGCATACAGCTCGTACAGCTCATGGTTGTACCTTACTCGGTACTCGCCACCAACGCAAATAGGTCCAAAGATCTTGCGTAGGACTTTTCTCTCGAAAACTCCAAGCATTCGCTCATCTGAGGTGGAAATTGTCCAGGCTTCAGCGCCATATGTTAGGACAGGCATGATGAGAGACTTGTAGAGTGTAGTTTTCATTCTTGGAGAGAGGGCTCGACTTCTCAATTGCTTACCAAAGTAGCACCTGTTTGCAAGAGTGATCCTTCGCAATATCTCCAAGCTGACGTGATTATTGCTGTTAATGCTGGTTCCAAGGTAGACAAAGTCCCTTACTACTTCAAAAGCGTAGTTGTCAACAGTGACGAGCTGTCCAAGATGCCGTGACTCTTTGTTTGTTGACACTAGATACTTCGTCCTGCTCCCGTTCACCGTAAGACCCATCTGAAGCGACTCTGTTTCTAACTCTGAGAATGCTGCACTGACTGCTCGCGTGTTCATGCCGATTATGTCAATATCGTCGGCATACGCCAAGAGCATGACACTTTTGATAAAGATAGTCCCATTATGTCGTAGATCAGCAGCTCCTATTATTTTCTCCATAATAAGATTGAAGAAGTCGCACGATAACGAATCACCTTGCCTGAAACCCCGTTCGGTACTAAACGGTGCGGAGAGGTCCTTCCCAATTTTCACTGCACAACGTTTGTTATGCAATGTCATTCTACAAAGTCGAATGAGCTTTGCAGGAATACCGAACCCAGACATTGTTTCGTAGAGGTAATCCCTTACCGGACTGTCGAAAGCGGCTTTATAATCAACAGATTGATTATGTGTGTCGATCTGTTTTTAATGGGTGTTCTCCAGAATTTGGCGCAGTGTGAAAATTTGGTCGATCGTAGATTTACCAGGTCTGAAGCCACACTGATAAGGTCCAATCAGGTTGTGGAGCATGGGCTTCAATCTTTCACACAATACGCTCGATAGGACCTTGTATGCGATACTCAGGAGACTGATTCCACGGTAGTTGGCGCAAATTGTGGGGTCTCCTTTTTTATGTACAGGACAGAGAACACTGAGCCTCCAATAATCAGGCATGCTTTCATCCGACCATATTCTGCTTATGAGCTGGTGCATGCAGACGAGCAGCTCATCGCCTCCGGTCTTAAACAACTCGGCAGGCAGGCCATCAGCACCTGCAGCTTTGTTGTTCTTCAGCCTTAAAATGGCCGTTTCAACCTCGTCATAGTCGGGTGGTGGAACATCAACACCATCATCTGTAATTGGGGTTATCAGGCAGTCTCCTCCACTGGCGGAATTGTTAGTAGCATCGCCATTCAGTAACGTGGAGAAGTGTTTCCTCCATAGGCTCAGTACTCTCTGGACATCTGTAACCAGATTCCCATTTCCATCACGATAAGAAGATGCTCCGGGATTTAAACCTCCATTCAGGCGCTTGATCTTTTCGAAGAATTGTCGAGTCTTATTCTTGTCGGTACACATCTCTATCTCCTCACACTCGCGTCTTTCTTGTTCTCTTTTCTTGCTCCTGAAAAGACGTGTCTCCACATTCCTTTTCTCATTGTACCACTGCTTAACAGCTCGCGTTGCGCCTGCACCCAGGGTTTTGTTGTAGGATGCATCTTTCTCTGCGGTAGCGTCCCGACACTCCTGATCATACCACTCATTCCTCAGAGGCCGGTAGTAACCGATTACTCCTCGGCAGCAGTAGTCATGGAGTGGGATATATGTGTCCACCGTGAGCATGTATCATCAAGTGGGGGAGTGTTCTGCAAAAGCAGATCCGATAGTCGAGTGGCAAATGCATCTGCTGTCACTGGTGATCGCAGCTTACTGACGTCGAGCTTTCTCTGTGTGAGACTTCTCTTGTTATTTGCGACACATAAACGTGTGCGCACCTTAGCTTTAACAAGGTAGTGATCCGAGTCGATGTTGACACCACGGATCGATTTCACGTCCATCACACTGGAATGATGCTTTCCGTCAATCACCACATGATCACTTTGCCTTCTTGTTTGTTGATCTGGAGACAGCCATGTCGCTTTGGGGATGTAGAGATGTTGGAATCTGATACCACTAATTACAATGTTTCGTGCTGCGGCAAAGTCGATCAGCCTCATTTCGTTATCGGAGGTGTTTTAGTGGAGGCTGAATTTTTCGACAATGGGACCAAAGGTACCTTCTTAGCCCACCCTGGCATTAAAGTAGCCAAGCACGATTTTGATATCGTGGCGGGGGCAGCGGTCGTAAGCTTCTTCAAGGCGCTGGAAGAAGCTCTCCTTGGTCACATTGTCCTTCTCATCCGTCGGAGCGTGGGCACATATAAGGCTGATGTTAAAGAATTTTGCCTTGATGCGGATTGTGGCCAACCGTTCGTTCACAGGCGTGAAATGTCTTGCTGACCGTAACTCATGGTCCTTATTTCGTTTTCAGGGGTGATCATCAAAAGCGCTAGTCCTTATCCGAGGCATTGTTTTTTTCTTCACTAGGGGATTTTTTATATGGCGGGTCCCAAACCCAGCGCACAACCTCTAACCGAGGTGATTTTCGACACTTACTTCAGCCGCCTCCCAGCGGGTGCCAGGAGGACGTTTCCCGGTGGTCGCCACGTGGAGGGCCCCCATTAATAATAATGAAGGCGCCAGCACATAGTAAGCAGAGCAAGCTACATGACTACCCCTCATTAACAAATAGAGGTATCATCACATAGCGCTACATGACAGCCAGTGAGTTGACTTGCGATGAGTTCAACAAGGATTGCGCTAGCCCCACCCGGTTGAAGCACTTAGACACGGTTCCTTGCGCGAAAACTCCACCAGATCACTATATATATATATATATATATATATATATATATATATATATATATATATATATATATATATATATATATATATATATATATATATATATACATATATATGCATATATATATGTATATATATATATATATATATGTTGAACAGAAATACGTACGCGCAGTTTCAATATGCGATGGCGACTAATTTTATTCAATATAAACATAAGGAGTAATACAAAAGAAGATTAGATAACTAGAGTTGCCAGATTGATATTACTTTACAATACTTCCCTTTAATAGCACATCTGACAACAACATAACAAAAGCATACTTCATTTTATGTTAATACAAATTAATTCAAATAAACTTAGTGCTCAATTTCAAAACGTGTTACTATTTGAATAACATTACTTTAAGCCCAATTTGGCATTCATAAATTCATTTTTAGCAGCTGATACGCCCTTCGTTAAACCGTCTGCTAACATCTCATTCGTAGAAATGTACTCCATCCTTAGCGATTTGTCTTCAAGCTTCTCTCGTATAAACTTCATTTTGATATCCACATGCTTAGTGCGAGGTGAAAAATTGTTATTACGAACAATATGAATTGCGCTTTTATTATCGCAATATAGAATTGTTTCCTTTTTAGCGCCAGGAACCAACTCCGATTCTAACCGATTCAACCAAATTGATTCTTGCATCGCACCCACGATCGCCATTAACTCTGCTTCGGTTGAGGATAAAGCAATCGTTCGCTGTCTATGTGATGACCAAGAAATAGCTCCACCTTGCATCACGAATACGTAACCGGATGTTTACCGCCTTTCGTCAAGATCTCCTGCCCAATCAGCATCGCAAAACCCAGTAAGACCAACCAACAACAACCAACAACCAACTTACCAACAGTACCCTTCAAATAACGCATTATACGCTTTACTGCAAGCCAATGAGCCTTTCCGGGGTTTTGTGAAAAACGACTCAGCAAATTGACTGCAAAGCTTATGTCGGGTCGTGTGTTCTGTGCTGCATATAATAGACAACCAATTGCCTCCATATATGGAACATTTTCCATCTCTTTCGCTGCTGCATCGGTCTGCGGACACATTTCTGCCGTTAACTTTTGCGACAAATCGAGTGGAGTGGAGACAGCATTGCAATCGTCCATTCCAAAACGCTTCAGCACACTGGAAATATATTCAGATTGGTCAATTTTAATTTGCTTTTTTACCTCATCGCGTTGAACTCGCATGCCAAGCACGGATGAAACTGAACCCATGTCCTTCATTTTAAACTTTGAAGACAACTCGTTCTTAATACGCTGCGTAGCCTTTTCGTCATTGGAAAACACCAAAACATCGTCGACATATATCGCTACGTACATCAAGCATCTCCCATTTACGCAATAATAGATGCATTGATCAACATCGCTTCTGACAAGTCCAAGACCGATTAGTACCGCATTCAGTTTATCGTTCCACACTTTACTCGCTTGCTTGAGACCATACAAGGATTTAATCAAACGACAAACTCTTGCTGACCCATCATCATAGCCTTCGGGCTGTTTCATGTAAACTTCTTCTTGAAGCTCACCGTTCAAAAACGCAGTTACAGCATCCAACTGATGCATCGACAAATCATGTTTCGCCGCCATGGCGAATAAGAAACGTAGAGAATTATATCTGACTACCGGTGAAAATGTTTCAGAATAATCAATTCCTTGTTTCTGTGAGCAACCCTTAACCACGAGTCTTGCTTTATAACGCACCAGCGCGCCATCTGCATCGCGCTTAACCTTGAATATCCATTTCGAATTAATTGCCCTTTTACCTTCAGGGAGCTTCGTAAGCACCCAAGTGTTGTTTGACTTAAGAGAATCCATCTCCTCTTCCATTGCGCATTTCCAAGCGCCCGCTTCTGCACTATTGAGAGCTTCATCAACACTTACTGGTTCGTCGGCACCAGTCACTGCGCCGAACAACAAATTCAATTTTGCTTTGTTTGCAATACGTTCAGAACGACGAACTGCACATCTTTTTTTAACTTTATCTGCCTGCTGAACAGTTGCTTCGCTTTCATCAGGTGTATCATACTCGCTGTCAGAAGATTTGCTGACATCTAGCAATTCTACCTCGGTTTCCTCCTCTGAATTGCTAATGGCACAGACTTCATTTTCATTGCTAATATTGGCAATCAAATTACGTTCTGCAGGTTTAATTAAATCGCTTGCGTTTTCTAAAAACGTAACATCGCGGCTTACGATACACTTGTAATCAGATTTTCGGTAAAGCCGATATGCTTTTGATACAGTGCAATACCCTACATAGATACGCTCTTCTGACTTAGCATCAAGCTTTAAACGCTTTTCTTTTGGTATATGAACCATTGCTGTACAGCCAAATATACGAAAATACTTTAAATTTGGTTTAACACCAGTCCATATTTCTTCCGGACTCTTTTCGTTGCCTCTGCAAGGAACGCGATTTAACAAATATGCCGCCGTATTCGCAGCTTCAGCCCAAAATATGTTACCAAGACCAGAATCTAGCAGCATGCACCTGACCCGCTCTATCAACGTACGGTTCATGCGCTCAGCTACGCCGTTTTGCTCCGGCGTATATGGAGCTGTTTTCTGGTGAATAATTCCACAATCGCGCATTAATTTACCAAACTGTTCGTTGCAATATTCAGTGCCATTATCTGTTCTGAGAACTTTAATTTTACGTCCGCACTGATTCTCGACTTCGCTTTTAAACTGCTTAAACTTTTCAAACACATCAGATTTTCGCACTATTGGAATGGCAAAAACTTTTCTCGAATAATCATCAACAAATACTAACAAAAATCTAGCGCCGCTGAACGATTTCGTGCTGATTGGACCAAGAACGTCAGAATGAATTATATCCAATAAATTCTCAGCGCGAGTTCCAGCCGATTTATTGCATGTTCTGGTTTGCTTGCCTTTGCAACATACAATGCATTTTTCATTACTTGTAACGCTGTAATTAACTCCATGAGTTGAATTCTGCACCTGTTTCATGCTTTCTTTGCAAATATGTGCCAACCTACGATGCCAAAGCTCAAAACTGTCAATCGCTGTCATTGCTCTCCCTCTTGTAATCTTTTCGCAGTCTAATTTATACAAGTCATTATCTGCATGCGCTGTCGCAATCAATGTACCATTCGAATCAAAGATTTTACAAACATTGCCTTCAAAAACCACTTTTTTGTTTTGCTTTGTTATTTGCCGCACTGACAGGAGGTTAGCGCAGAGACTTGGTACATATTCGACATTTCGAACATTTGTTGCAATTTTCTTTTTGTTCACATTCAAAACAAGGCTGACATCGCCTACGCTTTTGACATCGACTCGCTCTTTATTTGCCAAAATTACTTCGTTATGCTGCGCTTCTCTCTCTTTCGAGAGCAACTGCTGATCATTTGTCATGTGCGAAGTAGCACCTGAGTCGACGTACCACACATTTTCGCCGCTACGAGAGTGAAAACACGAATTTGCTAATAGCGAGTTCGAGACCATTGCTGTCCTGTTTTTTCCTTCGCCCTCAGTAGCTTTCTTTGACTGTGTGTTTTTGCGGCACTCTTTACGCATATGCCCTTCTTGGCCACAATTGAAACATCGAAACTTTTTCTTATTAGAATTCTTGTCATTCCTTTTGTGTTGGAAATTTTTCGAATATAGAGCATTGCCCGTGGAATCTCTGCTACAGTCAAATTTGACATCCTGCAACAACAAACTCTTAACGTTGTCTACCGTTAATTTTGACTTGAAATTTTCCACTGCCATAACAAGCGCTTGATACTCATTAGGCAACCCAGCGAGCAATAGTGAAGCGACTACTTCATCTCCTATATTGAGACCTGCATTTTGCAACTTGATGGAAGTCATGACCATTTCGTTGACGTAATCTTGCGTAGATTGGAACTGCTCCAGTTTTAACTGCACCAACTTTTTCAAAAGTTCTACCTTGCGAGTTAAACCGCTGTCCTCATACGCCAACATCAAGGAGTCCCATGCGTCCTTTGCACTTTCGGCGTTTGCTATGTGCGAGAAATTACTCGGCTCGACCATAAGCGTAATCTCTGCTAGCGCCCGTTCATTTACGTCGCGATCTTTTTCAGATGCATTTTCAGACAAACCATTCTCCGTTAGCTTCCAACAACTCTTCAAAACTAGATATGACTTTGCATTTCTTCTCCAGACGTCAAAGTTCTCGCGTCCGCGAAGTTTTTCAAAAGGAAAACTGAGTGCGCCTCTCGCCATTTTTTTTTTAATTATGAAATTATTTCAATTCGCGAATAGGCCCATAACCTGTTGAACAGAAATACGTACGCGCAGTTTCAATATGCGATGGCGACTAATTTTATTCAATATAAACGTAAGGAGTAATACAAAAGAAGATTAGATAACTAGAGTTGCCAGATTGATATTACTTTACAATAATATATATATATATATATATATATATATATATATATATATATATATATATGTATATATATACATACATATATATATATAAATATATATATACATATACATACATACATACATATATATATATATATATATATATATATATATACACATATATATATATAAATATATATATACATATACATACATACATACACAAATATATATATATATATATATATATATATATATATATATATATATATATATATATATATATATATATACATACATATATATATTGTAATGAAGTAATGATGTAATGAAGTATGAGGTATTGCATCAATTGCCATCTAATGAATCAAATCGATTGCTATATTGCTCGTGTTAGTGAGATATTTGTCCTGGACAAGGATTGCCTCATGAAGGACTATCTAACTAGGCTAACCCGTTAATATTGTCTCAGTCCAAGCGTCTGTCAAAGCGGTTGCACCGCTCCATCAATTGACAGCTCGTGTGTTGCCACTACAAGCTTGACATAAAGTGAAAATAAACCACAGCGTATTAGTGTTAGTTTAATTCTGATTTTTATTTTCGAATATGGGCTCTATTTATACCACATAATTCTTTCCAGAATTTCCAATATTCCCATCCATTTCCATATGCTGACCTAGATCAATTAACACCTAGGTTGCAGCAAAAACCAATGCTTAGATTTGGGTTAATTGGTCATACATACATAACACTTAGAGTGGCGACACAATAATTCATAATTGTGTAAACACAATATAATGATATTCTCTATCAGGTTCACCTGGAGTAGACGGAATCTTTGCTGCCCTACTTCAGAAAGGTATAGAGGAGCTGTTAAGTCCATTGACGAGAATAGCTAGAAGCAGTATAGCGCTAGGTTACATACCTAGGATATGGAGAAGGGCAAAGGTGGTATTTTTGCCGAAGGTGGGTAAGAAGGACCCGCTTCACCCTAAATCTTTCAGGCCAATCTGCCTAACATCCTTTGTCCTAAAAACTTTGGAAAAAGTTGTGGATAACTACATCCGGACCACAGTTTTAGTGAGAAATCCGCTACACTCTTGTCAGCATGCTTATAGAGCAGGGCACTCCACCGAAACTGCTCTACATCAACTGACGAGCTTACTGCAGGACAGTCTAGAGAAGAAGGAAACTGCGATATGCGCCTTTCTAGACATAGAAGGTGCCTTCGACAATACTTCACATGATGCTATCAGAAGAGCTCTTACAAGAAGAGGAGTTAATAATACTCTAGCTTCTTGGATGAGTAATATGCTTCTTACCAGGAAGGTTGAAATACCAAGTGGTACAGGAAGTATAATTGCAAACACCACAAGTGGGTGCCCACAAGGAGGTGTGCTATCACCACTTATGAGGAGTATAGTAGTAGACGAGCTATTGGAAAAATTGGAAACCAGTGGTTTGTCATTTCAAGGCTATGCGGATGACATAGTCATTATCTGTAGAGGTAAATTTGAGGACACTCTATGTGACAGAATACAGCTAGGACTCAAACTAACGAAGGGATGGTGCGCCATGGTTGGGCTGAACATCAATCCAGCAAAAACAACTATTGTACCATTCACACGGAAGTATAAACTTACGAATCTTAAACCTATCCGTTTAGACGGTGTAGAGATAGAACTCCAGAAAGTAGTGAAATTCTTGGGTACCCACTTGGACCAGAAATTATTGTGGAAAACCCACATTGAGGAGATAAGACAGAAAGCTATCAAAACTTTCATGACGTGTAGAACTATTGCGGGTAAAAGCTGGGGTTGTACCCCAAAAATTCTGCGATGGATATACACAGCAATTGTCAGGCCAATGATAGCCTACGGGGCAATAGTCTGGGAAAAGTGCACGAAGCAGCAGACAGTAATCAACACTCTTAGCAAGCTACAAAGACTTGCATGTGTATGTATCACGGGAGCCATGCGAACATGTCCAACGGCATCACTGGAGATACTCTTGGACTTTACTCCCCTCCATATTTACATCCAGTCCCAAGCGAGGAGGGCGATTTGAGGGTAGCTGGGAACAACGTCAGCACAGGCAGTTACCTCAGCCGAAGGAAGATAGAATTTCTGGCTGAGCAACTTCCTGAAATCTCGATGCCAAGGGTCGTGATACTCCCAAGGTTCAGCTTTAAGAAACATTTTAAAACTGAGCTTAGTAACAAAAAACATTGGGAAGGTATATCGAAAACATACAAGGTAAGCCAATACATGATAACATGTTATACCGACGGTTCCCTCACCGACGGTGGAGCCGCGGCAGGTGTATTCGGACCAGGGAAAAAATACTCTGAACCATTAGGTAAGAACACCTCTATCTTTCAAGAGAAAGTCTACGCGATAGATAGATGTGCGCACTTTAATCTCGAACAGAATTACCGGAATCGCAGAATAGCAATACTGAGTGACAGCCAGGCAGCTATCAAAGCACTCAAATCCCACCAGGTTACATCATATCTGGTGATGGAGTGCATTGAAAAACTGAACATCCTGGGCCAACTCAATCAGGTGTGGATTCTATGGGTTCCGGGGCACGTAGGGATCGATGGAAATGAAATGGCAGATAAGCTTGCCAGGAAGGGAGCATCAACCCCATTTGTAGGGCCTGAACCATTCTGTGGATTAGGATCGGGTAACATCTCCCGTATCATCTGGGAAGAAGAGAATAGACAAAGAAGCTTATACTGGGAAAACTTACCGGGGCTAACACACTCCAAACTAGCGCTAGGGACATACAACCTGAAACGCTACGAGGAATGTATGAGTCTAACGAAGAACAACATGCGAATCATTACGGGATTATTAACAGGGCACTGTAGGCTGAATTATCACCTAACAAAACTGGGAATTTTCTCTGAAGCTCTCTGTAGGTTCTGCAGGGAAGAGGACGAGACCGCACAACACGTGATAGGAACTTGTCCTGCACTGATGCACAAGAGAAGGAAATACCTGGGAGATTTCATCATACCCGAGGATTAAATTAGACTCTGTGAATTGGGACCAATACTAAAATTCATCGAGGGAACTGGGCTGAGAGACACACTCTAGCTCTGCGAAGGGGGCACAATAGATCTTATAATAATCTTATAATAATCTACAACGATAATAATAATAATAATAATCAATGTAAGTGATCGAAAATATCATTATATCATGTTGCCTGTACATTTCAAGAAAAAACAAAAATAGATATGTATGTATGAACATGTATGTACATAATGATATACATATGTGTAGTTGATGCAAGCATATTTGTATGTACGTAATGTATTGTTGTACAGTACAGTATATTGCTATGCACAATGGTAAGCATATGCGATGATATGGTACCACTACACCCTTACCCTTAAGCGGAAAATTAGTACTTGAACTGGAATAATTTTGCAAGATGTAGGAATATTGAAAATACTTCACAAATTTTTGTAGCGAACTATTATACATATTTTGTATGGACATAATTTGTCAATAAATATAAAGTACGATTTGTCAATATAAAATTTGTTGATGTAGGTTAGTTGTATTATATCAATATGTATATATAAAGAGATAAAATAAAATATATTGTAATAAATGTAACATATATACGTTATAGTTAGTGCAAATATAAACTTTGAATAATATAATATAATATAATATAATATAATATAATGTAATAGGTGATATTGCCTTTTAATATTTGAGTTCTGTTCCCATTGTTTGCAAGTCTGTACATTATTGCAGTATGTTGTCAATTTATATTCGAGCTTTATACATATGTTATGTTGTAGTATATAAACGAAACAAAGTGAGGTCTTACTCCTTATCAAAATAGTTGCATTTATATATTGATCATTTTCCATATATGATCATCCATAGTCATTAGCTCCTCAAAAAAAAAATATAAAATATAATATATATATGTAGCTTCTCCAACATCGAATCTTGTTTCGAAGGGTCATCGCTAACATAATAGTATGTGCACTCTATTATCAATCAATAGTGATCATAATTAATATGTATCACAGAGGGCTAGTACAATTATTTAAAAATGACCTTGGTCCGATGGGTCGTTACCACATGGTATAAGCACCATAACTATTGTTTCCTTCACTAGTGGGATATTCGTTATTGGGACGCCTCATTCATGTTGTTACTAGTTTCGTTCGCTTCCTTACAAGTACTTGTTGCATTGCTCTATAATAAAATTCCTTAATAGTAGTTTCTTGCATAATTTGCAATTTCTGCACTTCATTATTATCCTTAATTTCATTGGTATTTTTATCATTCGCATTAAATTGAATTTCACTATTACAACATTGTTAACGTTATTTATTTTATATTTTTGCAGCATGCTTTTTATTTCTATCGGAGCTTTATATATTAATATGTTTATTGGCGAGTCTTTATTCATTTGCAACCGGTTGTACATAGTTTTAAATTCATTTATATCGATCGATTTAAAAATATAATTGTTATCACTAAGGGCTAGCTCCTTAACATGTGATTTACTCCGTAAACAATGTAGTTTTCCAACATCGAACCTAGATCCGAAGGGTCATCGCTACACGTTACATGCACTTCATTGGCTTTATCATCAATTTTTATACTAGTATCTTTATTTTCATTGTTCATAATTTCAGTACTGAATTTCAATTTCATAACATTTTTAATGTCATTAATAGATGTACATTCCCATATATGCAGTTCATGACTCTCCTTTTTAGATATGTCATCTGTTTTAATACGTTTTTGTTGTTCTTTTTTGTGGGATCCCTTCATATTGCTCGCATTATTGATATTTGTATTTGCCTTGCTCCTTGTTACTATTAATATTTCCTCAGTATTATTTTCTTCGCTCTCTTTTGACGGTATTAATTGTTTGAGGGTGCTGATGTCTAATTTTATGCGTGACAATGCGTCCGCATTAGTGTTACATTTACCTTTTTTTTGTTGTATTTTATTTTGTGAACTACTATAATATGTGCAGACATATTTTAAGAATGTCTTTCCTAAATCTTTATAACTTAAAATATTATTTTTTTTATAAATAGTTATAAACCGTAATGTTATAAATTGATAACCAATTAATTTATAGTTCAATTAATTTAGTTCAATAATGAATTTAATTATATAAGAAAATATTTAGTCATAAAATATTAATAATATCTATTATTAACTACTATTGGCTCCGTCAAAATATTCTTCTACGTGGAATTTGATTGTTTCTTCTCATTAGACATGTCGGTGGTTGGATAATTTGTCGCCTTGGATGTCTTTGTGGGCAATCAACATCAGTTAATAAATTCATTTGTAGTCGTCGGATTGTTGATGAAGTTGCAAACACTCTTGAATGTGTTGAACCGTTGATGAAATCTGACAGCAATACCGCAAAATGTTTATATAGTTGCAAACATTCTTGAATATGTTTGAACTGTCCATGAAACCTTATGTTCATTTCGAAAGAAAAAATAAAAACAATTTTCTACGTCGTTATGATCCCTATTTTTCTTCAAAGGAGAAGGATCAGAAAGTTCGAGGATCCTGGATCAGAATGGCCTGGTCCGAGTTGCAGTTGTATCAAAATGGCTTGATTCGGTCTGCAGGATCGGAATATTCAGTTTGTAGTATCCTAATGGCCTGGTTCGGTCGGCAGGATCGCCATGTAAAGATGTATGGCAGGATCGCCATGTAAAGATGAAATGAAGTATGAGGTATTGCATCAATTGCCATCTAATGAATCAAATCGATTGCTATATTGCTCGTGTTAGTGAGATATTTGTCCTGGACAAGGATTGCCTCATGAAGGACTAACTAACTAGGCTAACCCGTAAATATTGTCTCAGTCCAAGCGTCTGTCAAAGCGGTTGCACCGCTCCATCAATTGACAGCTCGTGTGTTGCCACTACAAGCTTGACATAAAGTGAAAATAAACCACAGCGTATTAGTGTTAGTTTAATTCTGATTTTTATTTTCGAATATGGGCTCTATTTATACCACATAATTCTTTCCAGAATTTCCAATATTCCCATCCATTTCCATATGCTGACCTAGATCAATCAACACCTAGGTTGCAGCAAAAACCAATGCTTAGATTTGGGTTAATTGGTCATACATACATAACACTTAGAGTGGCGACACAATAATTCATAATTGTGTAAACACAATATAATGATATTCTATATCAATGCACGTGCTCGAAAATATCAGTATATCATGTTGCCTGTGCATTTCAAGAAAAGCGAAATGTAAACAAAAGTGAAACAAAAATAGATATGTATGTATGCACATGTATGTACATAATGATATACATATGTGTAGTTGATGCAAGCATATTTGTATGTACGTAATGTAATATATATATATATATATATATATATATATATATATATATGTATACATATATATATATATATATATATATATATATACATATATATATACATATATATATATACATATATATATATATATATATATATATACATATATATATAAATATATATATATATATATATATATATATATATACATATATATATACATATATATATATATATATACATATATATATATATATATGTTCAACGCAGTGTTTTAAATTTAATGTTTATTAAATGAGAGTTAGTTCAGTACTGAATCAATACATACATTTAAGCTAAATTATTCATAAAAAAAAACGTAAGAGAATGAGTGTACAAACTTCAAAGAGAAAACTAAAAATACAACTGTATATGAAGATAGCGGTTATTTCAACACTCCCTCTCGCTATCTTCTTTCAAAATTTAAAGTTAATCTTTATACAATCCAAATTTCAAAATAAAGTTAGTATGCTTCTCTACTGACAATGCTTTTGTTAATTGGTCTGCTAACTGATTTTCAGTAGGTATATATTGTACTAAAATTTCATTTCTGGATTGCATATCGCATGTATAAAAATATTGTACATCTATATGCTGGTACGTTTCGATGCCTGTGAATTCGCCACTAGATTGATCGCTTGTTGATTGTCACAATAGATAACCGTTGGTAAATGCTGCACCAAACTCAAATCCGACAAAAGCTTTCTTAAACAAATTACAGCTTTGGTTGCAGAACATAAAGCAACAAATTCGGCTTCGGTAGTTTATGTCGCTA
>OY978530.1:15425615-15515615 GCA_963854835.1 Megamerina dolium | reverse complement strand
CGGTAGTTGGCGCAAATTGTGGGTTCTCCTTTTTTATGTACGGGACAGAGAACACTGAGCCTCCAATCATCAGGCATTCTTCATCCGACCATATTCTGCTTTTGAGCTAGTGCATGCAGACGAGCAGCTCATTGCCTCCAGTCTTAAATAACTAGGCAGGCGGGCCATCAGCACCTGCAGCTTTGTTGTTCTTCAGCCTTAAAATGGCCGTTTCAACCTCGTCATAGTCGGGTGGTGGAACATTAACACCATCATCTGTAATTGGGGTTATCGGGCATTCTCCTGCACTGGCGGAATTGTTCGTAGCATCGCCATTCAGTAACGTGGAGAAGTGTCCCCTCCATAGGCTCAGTACACTCTGGACATCTGTAACCAGATTCCCATTTCCATCACGACAAGAAGAGGCTCCGGGATTTAAACCTGCACTCAGGCGCTTGATATTTTCGAAGAATTTTCGAGTCTCATTCTTGTCGATACACATTTTTACCTCCTCACACTCGCGTCTTTCCAACTCCCTCTTCTTGCGCCTGAAAAGGCGTCTCTCTGCACTCCTTTTCTCTCTGTACCGCTCCTTAACAGCTCGCGTTGCGCTTGCACGTAGGGTTTTTCTGTAGGCGGCGTCTTTCTCTGCGGTAGCGTCGCGACACTCCTGATCATACCACTCATTCCTCAGAGGCCGGTAGTAACCGATTACCTCCTCGGCAGCAGTAGTCATGGAGTGGAATATATGTGTCCACCGTGCGCATGTATCATCAAGTGGGGGAGTGTTCTGCATAAGCAGATCCGATAGTCGAGTGGAAAATGCATCTGCTGTCTCTGGTGATCGCAGCTTACTGACATCGAGCTTTCTCTGTGTGGGACTTCTCTTGTTATTTGCGACACATAAGCGTGTGCGCACCTTAGCTGCAACGAGGTAGTGATCCGAGTCGATGTTGGCACCACCGATCGATTTCACGTCCATCACACTGGAAGCATGCCTTCCGTCAATCACCACATGATCAATTTGGTTTCTTGTACGTTGATCTGGAGACAGCCATGTCGCTTTGTGGATATCGAGATGCTGGAATCTGGTACCACCAATTACCATGTTTCGTGCTGCGGCGAAGTCGATCAGCCTCATTCTGTTATCGGAGGTGTTCTGGTGGAGGCTGAATTTTCCGACAGTTGGACCAAAGGTACCTTCCTTGCCCACCCTGGCATTAAAGTCGCCAAGCACGATTTTGACATCGTGGCGGGGGCAGCGGTCATAAGCTTCTTCGAGGCGCTGAAAGAAGCTCTCCTTGGTCACATTGTCCTTCTCATCCGTCGGAGCGTGGGCACATATAAGGCTGATATTGAAGAATTTTGCCTTGATGCGGATTGTGGCCAGCCGTTCGTTCACAGGCGTGAACTCTGAGACAAGATGTCGTAGTCTCTTGCCGACTAAAAATACACATCCTAATTCGTGCCTTTCAGCATGGCAACTGTAGTAGATGTCACAGGACGCTCTTTTGGAGCAGCCCTGTCCTGTCCATCGCATTTCCTGGAGAGCGGTGATGTCAGCTCTGTATTTTTCGAGGACATCAACCAGCTGGATAGAGGCACCCTCCCTATAAAGGGACCGGACATTCCAGGTGCATATCCGTAAATCATTGTCCTTTTTTCGTTTGCGAGGGTCATCAACAAAAGCGGTAGTCCTTATCCGAGGCATATTTGTTTTTTCATTGGGGGGGTTTTTTATGTGGCGGGTCCCAAACCCAACGCACAACCTCTAACCGAGGAGATTTTCGCCACTCACTTCAGCCGCCTCCCAACGGGTGCCAGGAAGACGTTGCCCGGTGGTCGCCACATGGAGGGCCCCCATTAATAATAATGAAAGCGCTATCACATAGTAAGCAGAGCAAGCTATATGACTACCCCTCATTAACAAATAAAACAAATAAATTAACAAATATAAATATATATATATATATATATATATATATATATATATATATATATATATATATATATATATATATATAGATATATATATATAGATATATATATATAAATATATATATATAGATATATATATATATATATATATATATATATATATATATATAGATATATATATATATATATATATATATATATATATATATATATAGATATATATATATATATATATAAGATATATATATATATATATATATATATATATAGATATAAATATATTTAGATATATATATAAACATGGACAATTTCATGGATTTTTTCTTTTTCTTATGCACAGTTAAATATAACTTAATTAGTCTTTACGCTTAACTATTATTGTAAAGGGTTATCCATTTTGCGGTTTCAGAAGTAAATGTAAATAAAACACATATAAAATATTTTTTATCATGATATTTCTTTTTTATTATAAAGTTTGAACGTTGACATACTACATCATTTAAATGACCACCACGCGAATTGTTGCAAGCATCGATTCTTTTGAGGTAATTTTCGACACATATTGGGCGGTATCTCAGCCATAACGTGACAAATGTTGGTTTTTAGGTGCTCAAGAGTTAAAGGTTTATCTGCATAAACACGGTCTTTCGCGTAGCCCCACAAAAAAAAGTCAAGCGGTGTCAAATCGCATGATCTTGGTGGCCACTTGATATCGCCACGACGAGAAATTACGCGGCCAGAAAATTTCTCTTGCAATAAAGCCATATTCGATCGAGTTGTGTGGCATGTGGCACCGTCTTGTTGAAACCACATATTCTCTAAGTCGTATTCTTCAATAGCAGGCAAAAAAAAGTCCGTTATCATATGACCATAACGCTCCGAATTGACGGTAACAGTCGTTCCATCGTCGTTTTCGAAGAAGTAAGGTCCAATCACATATATCACACCTCCGGACCAAAGAGCGCACCAAGCAGTGACTTTTTGTAGATGTAGTGGCCTCTCTTCAATTACTTGAGGATTCTCAGAAGCACAAATACGACAATTTTGTTTGTTAACATACCCACCGAGTGAGAAATGTGCTTCGTCGCTGAAGAAAATTTTGTTCGAAAAATCGCCGTCCACCGCCTGTTGTTCAAGTTCCCATTCGACGTATCTACGACGTTGTGAATGGTCAGCTGGCTTCAGTTGTTGTGTGAGCTGGATTTTATATGGATGTAGGTGTAGATCCAAATGCAAAATACTCCATAATGTGCCGTAAGACAGTCCTAATTCCTGAGAACGACGAGGAATCGACACATTCGGGTCTTCGGCAACACTTTCACTTACAGCAGCGATATTTTCGGTGGTACGAGCGAAACGATGATGCACAGGCCTTAGAATATCTGTAACCGATCCAGTCTATTCATATTTCTTCACAATTTTGCCAATTGCTTGCGTAGTTGGACGATTATGTAAACCATAATCTCCTCTTAAAGCACGATATGTGGCTGTGCCAGAATCACCATTTTTGTAGTAGGTTTTTACAATTTTAATGCGTTGTGCGATAGTTAAGCGATCCAGTTTCGCAAATGTCAGACTTTGAACTAAAAAAGAAAGAAATTGTTTTAACAACTCAGTTTGACAGATGTCGAATTCTAGCCCTATACTTTTGAAACCGCGAAATGGATATCCCTTATATATAAAACGTGTTCCATTTCGAGGTTCCTAACTAAATTTTTAAATTTTAAATTTTAGCCTTAGTAGTTATAGAAAAATATTTATACATACATTTATACATACATTTATACAGCATGATTGTAATATTTGATGAACAATATTTTTTGTCAATCCGTCTTTTGCCAATATGCACAGATTCGATGTTTTACCCACAAGTGAACACGCAAAGTGTAATTGGCCATGGGATACAAATAGATTTTTTAAATCCAGGCCACAAATGGAAACGGAAATGGAAACCGTTTGAATGGGATTGTACTCCCTAATGATATCATTGGGATACGTGGTAACGAACAATTTCTACCTTAAACTTTCCGTTCAAATGGCTGCTTCAATAATATTTCCTGTGATTCGTTTGATTACCAAACCTGTGCCGTTGCATAATCTAGGAGGGCTGAATGTGAAAGTTAATTTTGTCAACATCAACATTTCTCGCAGCCTAAATAGCACGTTCACTGAGCAAATTATTGTTCAAGTAATTATTTAGTATAGCCGGAAAGACAATCTCAATTAATTCACCTTTTGAATTATCGATGGTGCAGAAATTGTTTCAATTTTAAGTTGTGTTTTTGGATGCAGTTTTAATATACCATTGCCAGCTCGATGCCATTGGTACCAGCATACTAGCCGAGTGTCTGTTAAGTGCCAGTAGGTTCTTCGTTCGTTTTGTGTTCAGTGCCGGCCAGATTGATGGGTTAGTTACACACAATTGTTCCAACTCCCTTCTGGCATTCGTCTTCTGTAATGCATCCGCGGCTAGGAGAAGTTTGCAACGTTGTACCCTTATTTGCTAGCTCGTCCTCGGTCCCGTTCCCTGATGTGTCCGTGTACGCTGGCACCCATACAAGGTGAATGTTGAACTACTCGGATATATCGTTAATGGATATTTTGTAGTTATGGACTACTAATGAATTCAGGTAAACTGAATCTAAGGATTTTATTGCTGATTGGCTGTCAGTGAAAATACGTATATCCACGTATGATATAACGTTACACTTAAGCCAGTTCATCACATCGTGAATTGACAACTCCTCTGATAGAAAAACACTGCAGTGGTCCGGCACTCTGAAGGCCATGCGAACTCCAAGAGTTTCGCAGAATATCCCTACTCCTACTAGTCCGTCAAGTCTTGAGCCGTCGGTGTAGAAGTCCATTGAAAGGGGTGTTCTCATACTCCTAATCATATCTGTCTCTAATGTGTGTAATAAACTTTGTCAACTTTGTCGTTTCATAGCCAACTGTTGGCGGTATAAAGCTATAATAGTTCAGTAATGTTGAGTTTCCCTTACCGTTCATTCTGAAATTGATCTGAGTCTTATTGTTGATTGAGCTGCTAATTGCTTCCACAGGATATCTAGAGGAAAAAGGAGTAACAAAGTATTCACAGATTATGTGGAGATCATTATGAGTGCCCCTGTAATGCACAAGGATGCCATTCATTGGACCTTTTCCACGAAATTTCTGTTTTTAGCCTTATTAAGCACCGTTCACCAGACGGCGACCCCATAGAGTAATATTGGTCTCACCACCGCTGTGTAAAGCCAATATACAACATTGAGACTCATTCCACATTTTTTTCTATTGCTCGTTTGCATGAGGTCTTCAATGTTACTCTTCCAATTAAGTTTTTTGTCGAGGATGAGGCCTAGATATCTGACTTCGTCCGAAAAGCTCAGAGGAGTTCCCCTGCTTGAGGGTGGTGTAATATACATATGTCGGCTTTTACTTCCGTATGATTAAGACAATGTCTGTTTTCTGCGGATTAACCCCCATGCCACAGCCAGTGGTCCAATTGATTAGAATGTTAAGGACGTGCTGCATGACTTCGTTGGGCTGCTACCGTATTTACCTGACACCACTGCTTTTTCTTCCATAAGCTCAAAATCTCGAACCAATCTTGAAATTCCTTCTGTGACAAATATCTCCGCTCTTTTTCAGATTTACTGCAATCTGTTGAACTTGATTCGACGTTATCCCCTGACGAGTCCATATGTTGGGAAGCTAGGCCAGAGAATCTTGTATTTGGAACAGCATTAAAGTGAGACGCCAGAAATGTGACTGATCCAAAAGTAGCAAAAATGATTGTATTTCAACCAGGACATTTAAATGATGTTATGTTCCATAACTAATGGTATTAAATGTACTTTCAAATTAAATAAAAATCGTCGTAAATTTTTAAAAATATCCCTGTTTTCATTTTTTTTTAAGTTGGTGCGGTCTAAATAAAAACATTTAAATATATGATAATAATATATCATATCATATTATATTATTATCATAATATTAATATGTATTGAAAATTAAAAATTTTTGATTTTTATGTTTAACATTATTTTAAGATAAATTTGTATATAATATCATAATAATTTATATACTATACGCCGCTTCATTTAAGACTGCATTGATATTTTTTCTGCATTGTTTTCGACTGGTCGCATATACCATCTAATAGTTAATATAGAGTGTTGATTAGAGGTGTAGAACGTTAATGGTATAATAAAATAATGGTATTACTTAATTAGTATTTGTACTGAAAATCCACTTTATAACAAAGGCCTGCAAGTCGAATTGTGGCCATATCTATGCAATAGCTTGCATATGGTTGTCTTCCGAAGTGTACAAAGATTCCAGTTTGTTCGCATTAACCAATGACTTCATGTAACATAAGAGAAAATAATCTAGTGGCGTTTAATCGTACGATATGGACGGTATATCTACTGACGCCTTTAAAGGAAAATGCCAGAACCAAATGCTTACTTTAACAAATCAAATATTTGGCGCACTGTCGATAAAATCATAAAAATCGCCAAGTCCAACCATAATATAGGAACTATTTCGATTGCCCACGATCTTATGTGGCCTTTAAAACTAAAAATCGATTTAAGCCGAATCTAGCATGCTTTGTCTCCAACTCTTTTCTTCACCAACTGGCGAAAGTTAGAAACTCTGAGCGCCGTCAAGTTCTCCAGCACTTGGTCTTTCTACCATAGGTTAGGTCTGCCTCTTAACCGGAGCGTGTTATTCCATTCGCTCAATTTTAAATTGTCTTTACTATGTGGATGCCGTAGCTCAGTGGTTAGTGTGTCGGCTTTCTGATCTGTAGGCCATGGGTTCAATCCCCGACTGAAGTATAACAAATTTAATATCGAAAAATTTCACTTTCAAAATTACCCACCTGTCGGCAAGCAATTGGTAATTCTTTCGGCAGTAACAATTTGCCATGGAAAATCTTCTAAAAGAACTCTGTGACAAAGCTCAGAAAAAGTGATGTAACAAGGGTTCTGTCATTCGGAACCGGCTAAAATATAAGTAGGTCCCTTCTAATACTGTCCAAACACATACAAAAACAAAGCTCGGCCAAAGAGCTCTTCCGGGCTTATAAAAAAAAAAAAATATGTGGCACTTAAAGCCCCAAAGGCCTCATTGGCCGAGCTTCTCTTCCATTACTGTTGTGTGTCTTAAATTTTGGACAGTATTAGAATGGACCTACTTATTTTAGCCGGTTCCGAACGGCTTCGGGGCTTATAAGTGCCACAAATTTATTGTTTTTGCTTTTGCTATGTGAAATTGTTATGGCTACCTTATTCGATATTTACCACTAACACCAATAGCTCCAAAATCTTGCGTAGTACTTTTCTCTTGAATATTGCGAGTATTTTCTCAACTGAAGTGGAAATGGTCTAAGCTTCGGCGCCATATGAAAGGACAGGCATGATGAGTGTGGTTTTCGTTTCTCTAGAGAAGGCTCGATTTCTCAATTGCTTACTTAGACCAAAATAGTACCTGTTTGTAAGAGTGATCCTTCGCAATATCTCCAGTCTGACGTCAGGACTGATGTTTATGCTGGTTCCAAGATAGACAAAGTCCCTTACTACTTCAAAAGCGTAGTTGTCAACAGTGACGTGCTGTCCAAGACGCCGGTACTCTTTGTTTGTTGACACTAGATACTCGTCTTGCCCGACTATATCAATATCGTCGGCATACGCTAACAGCATGCCAGTTTTGTTGAAGATATTGCCATTATGTCGCTGACCAGTAGCTCGTATTATTTTCTCCATAATAAAATTGAAGAAGTCACACGATAACAAATCACCTTGTCTGTAACCCCGTTCGCTATTAAACTGCGGGGAGAGATTCTTGCCAATTTTCACTGCACAACTTGAGATACACAATGTCGTTCTGCAAAGCCGGACGAATTTCGCAGGAATACCGAACTCAGACATTGTTGCGTAGAGGTAATCCCTTACCGGACTGTCGAAAGCGGCTTTATAATAAACAAATAGGTGGTGTGTGTCGATCTGTTTTTCTTGGGTCTTCTCCAGGATTTGGCGTAGTGTGAAAATCTGGTCGATGTTGGATTTACCAGTTCTGAAGCCAGACTGATAAGGTCCAATCAGGTTGTTAAGGATTGGCTTCAACTTTTCACACATTACGCTCGATAGAACCTTGTATGCGATGCTAAGAAGACTTACTCCACGGTAGATGGCGCAAATTGTGTGGTCTGCGGCTTTTTGTTTTTCAGCCTAGAAATGGCCTCTCTGACCTGGTCGGGTGGTGGAACATCTATACCATCATCCGTTATTGCGGAGTTCGCGAGATCCCTCCACTGGCGGGATTATATGAGGCGTCCCCATTCAGTAACGTGGAGAATTGTTCCCTCCATAAACCGAGTATACTCTGGACATCTGTAACCAGATTCATATATTGGCAGATATTATTATACTACGAGCTGCACATCTAAGACCATGCATAATAGTCCAGAAGCGGATAGCTTTGGCAATAATAACGAATTAAGTTCCATCAGGACAACGCCAAGCCACACACATCGACAGTGGATTTGGGATCTTGGTTGTGAGATTCTTATGCATCCAACTTATAGTCCGGATTTGCACCAGAAGAATACCACCTATTCCCGTCTATGGCGAATGATATTGCAGGTGGAAAATTTGCTACAAGAGAAGATGGTTAAAATTGACTGCAGTACTTTTGCATTAAGAGTCGAATAGGGTTTAAAGAACTTTATTATCGAATTTTTTTTAATGAATGAATAATATCTCAAGAATATCTCGAATTTCAAGCCAATCGAAGCAAAATTTACGAAGTTATGACTACTTTTATGCCTGTCGGATTTTTATATCTACCTGACTCAAGCGCGCTATTGTTCATTCAAGCATTCGTACAGTGTTCTTCCCAAGGTGGTTTCGGATGCCATCAATGAAGATCTGAGCAAAGATGCCCTCCTGGAGCGATGTATCGGAGGTTTTACGGAGAACAACAATGAGAGTTTAAATCAACTTATTTGGAATATCTCACCAAAGCGTTTGGGTGGAACCTCTGTCATCGTTGAGATTACAGCTTATGTGGCAGCCTGTGTCTTCAATGAAGATACTTTTGCTTATCTAACCTTCAAGCAAGACATGGGAATCAATAGTGGACCAAACGCTCATGAATGGGCGCGATCAACAGATTCCATGCGATGGCATCGATGATTCAGTGAGAGGTTAGGCGATAGAACTCACTTATGAACGTTTCATCCCAAATTTTTTGGTGTTCAAAACTTAAAAGCATTTTTCTCACAACTCACGTTTTCAAAGACGGTGTCCCTCATAACTTCAAAACTACTCCACCGATCGTTTTGACATTTTGAACACTATTTCTGTACATAATTTACGAGGTAACGCTAGAGAGTTTTTTTTTTTAATTTGTTAATACTTTTTATTTTACAATAACAAATTAATCGATTTTGTCGCAAAAAAATCGCGTTTTTTCCTTCAAAGTGTTCTTAAAAAGTGAAAAATTGAAATTTCGAAGGGGTCGAATAAGAAAAATAATTGAAGAAAAATTTGTCAGTCTTAAGATTTAAGTAAAGAAATAAAGAACAATTAGCATCAAGCTGAAGCTTGTGTGTATTTTTATTTTTATCACAAAAACGTAAGTGACGAAGTCGTAAAGTAATAATATCCCAAATTACTAGATCATCCCTCCCGAAACGTTTTTTTTTTTCCTTCCTCTTTTTCTTTTTTTGTTGAACATATGACGTATTTCTACTTAATTCTTTTTGTCCTACCGACTGCTTCAATTATTTCAATTATAACTTAAGTTCTCCGAACTTTTTATCTATAATTCTACTATATTATTTTATATTAAATTAATTTTAATTTAATTTCATGTTCAATATTAATCTTAATTTTATTTAATTTTGCAAATTATTTTTATAATATCTATTTTATCTCTCCCTCGCTCTCCGTCTCTGGTGTGGGCTTTGCGTCTCCATTGCGTAGACTTTACGCCCCCCTTGCAGGATTACCATAATAAAATTAGTGCCTTGTAAAACAAATTAAACGAGTTTTTTTCCTTTGTACAAAGTAATATACATAAGAAACAATTGGTTTGCAATTTACGTGCTTTTCTCTATCGTCTCAATACGGAATTTGTTCCGACAACGAAATTAATTGAATAAATTAAAATTTGGTTTAAAAATATATCTTGAACAATGGTATTGGCCACCAACGAAAGGCTTAATAATTTAGAAGGTGATAAAAAGTGTGCTGATGCGAATATAACAACAACCACAAGTAGCAGCAGCACCACCATCACATCAACCGTATTAATAAAAACAACAACAAATAGAAGAAAACCAGCGACAATAACAGAAAGATTTTTTATCAAGTATCAACAGCAATAGTCTGATATTGGAAAATATGACAGCAGCCAAATATATCACCCGAAATGAGCGAACTGATGGACAACACATTAACTCAACCTTATATAAGTGGATCACGAGAAATGCCTCATCCACAACAACATCAACAACCCCGAAAACATCGGCAACAAGCAGATTTTTATTTTTATTATTTATTATTTAATTATTTAAAAACGGTTAATCAAAAATAACTTTAATTTATTAGAAAGCAAGAAGCAGTCTGTAATTGAGGCAAAATAAGAGAAGACAACACATCAGTACAACACAACCAAGGTATGAGCCCACCGGCATCTCTCTCACATACACAACATTCATTTGTTAAACCCATTTATGATAACAAGCCGTTACATGAAAGAAATTGAGAATTCCACAATAACAATATTCCACAATACCTAACGCATATCTGAAGCGTAGTCATTTGCACGAGTTTCTCAAGAAATTCACGAACTTCTACAAATCTACACAAAAAAATTAGGACCGGAATAGCAAATTTAGCCTGAGCCACTAGATAAATTAGATTTTTCATTAACAACGAGGAGATTACTTACTTACTGATGTGGCCATAACAAACGAATATCGATTTAGGCCGAAAATAACATGCTTCGCCAGCCATCTCTGTTCTTTGCTAGCTGGCGCCAGTTAGAAATTCCAAGCGCCGTCAGGTTCTCCAGTTAGCAGGTTAGGTATTCCTCTTCTGCGTCGTCCTCCAGCGGGTTCCGAATATAACACCTTCTTAGCTAGAGCGTGTTCTTCCATTCGCTCGACATGACCTAGCCAGAGCAGCCGCTGAATTTTGATGTGCTTTACTATGTCAATATCGGCATACAGCTCGTACAGCTCATGGTTGTATCTTATTCGATACTCGCCACCAACACAAATAGGTCCAAAGATCTTGCGTAAACCTTTTCTCTCGAAAATTCCGATCATTCTCTCATCTGAGGTAGAGTGTAGTTTTCGTTGCTCGAAAAAAGGCTCGACTTCTCAGTTTACTAAGCCCAAAGTAGCACCTGTTAGCAAAAGTGATCCTTCGCAATATCTCGAAGATAGACAAAGTCCTTGACTACTACAAAAGCGTAGTTGTCAACAGTGACGTGCTGTCCAAGACGCCGGTACTCTTTGTTTGTTGACACTAGATACTCGTCTTGCCCTCGTTCACCGTAAGATCCATCCGACGCGACTCTCTTTCCAACTCTGAGAATGCTGCACTGACTGCTCGCGTCTTCATGCCGATTATTTCAATATCGTCGGCATACGCTAACAGCATGACACTTTTGTTGAAGATAGTCCCATTATGTCATAGATCAACAGCTCGTATTATTTTCAACATAATAAGATTGAAGAAGTCACACGATAACGAATCACCTTGTCTGAAACCCCGTTCGGTATTAAACGGTATTAAACGGTCCTTCCCAATTTCCACTGCACAACGGGAGTTATGCAGTGTCATTCTACAAAGTCGAATGAGCTTTGCAGGAATACCGAACTCAGACATTGTTGCGTAGAGGTAATCCCTTACCGGACTGTCGAAAGCGGCTTTATAATCAAGAAATAGGTGGTGTGTGGTGAAATGTAATACCGAACACCAGAAGGCATGAATAACACAAGTAGAAGGCAACTCATCTCAGGAAATACAAATGCCCGTGTCCATATTCGGTGTAAACTACAACGCCATCATTGGAAAATATAATCAAAGCAAAGAAATGGGGAGAAACATTCGTTTTTAGGCATCTATTTTTTATAACATTGATGACATAGATAACTGCGTAATGCAGCAACTTTAAAAAAAATCTGCGTTCAAAGAATACACTACACAACAAGCTGAATATGGAAAGAAATGTGAACGCACAATGCGTGGATGTTCACCAGCCCTCTATAGATCACTGCATTTGTAACCTGTAGTAAGAATCGGGAAGAATTTCTTCTGAATGATTCCGGAATAATACACATTACTTCATGCTGCAATATACAAACAAAGCTGATTAGATTAGAGCTAAAAATACACCGTGAAATACCAGTTGTGATCGCATTATACGAAGTCAATAGCCATCATCAATACAACAATAAACCACATCTTGGCAATTCACATTGTGAATGAAACCATAATTCCGTTATCTGACGACCTAACAGCCGTGCTACAATAAAAGGGAGAAGTTGTAACGAACGCACGCAATGAACTGAATGAAGCCAACTGGAAAAAAATCTGGAAGCATAAATCGTGATCAACCGGAACAACATCTGTAATCGCAGCAGCAATTTGAGACCCGCTCCAACAACGTTGAACTACAGGAAGTATGACGCAATGTCAACCAGTAGTTTGGAATCACATGGTGATAATGCCACCGCATTCTAGTAGACCGCAAAATGTTGATATATCAACAACAAGAAAAAAATAATAAACGCATAATTGACAAACCAATGTTTTTGCTGCACTATTACATAAGCATACACGTGCCATGACCAAGTGCAGCAGTACTTTTGTCAATCCTGCAGTAAATTAATTATTTTAATGTATGTTAAAATAAGCAAATATTGTATTTTATAATGTTCTTTCCAATATTTAATAGCTAAATTGACTAAATTCAAATGTGGTAATTATAATATAATATTTAAGCAGGTATAATTTAGTTATTTAATTAATCAACTGCGATAATAGTTTCCAATCCAAATAGTCGCTGTTCAATATTTCTTGTTCATTTTACCCCCAAAAGGCTAATACACACTAGAATTAGATCATGCACTGCGTTAAACGTTGAACGTAAAACACCTTGTATATACAAGCAGTATCCTACCGGCTGCGCCAAAATGTTGCGAACTATTTTTCCACAACACTCACTAAGTCCCTAACGCACAAGATTAGCACTTAGACCTAAGCAAACGTTAGCGATTCTGCCACACAACGTAAAGTATTCCATTTACTAGTACGTGATCAACTGTCGAATAAAACGCTCCATATTGACACTGGAGCGGATGTGGCCGTCCTTTCTCTCACTCCTAAATCTGTTGATATTCCACCAACTACAACACAACTCTACGCTGTCAATGGTTTGCGAATTAAGGTTCTCGGTGAAAAATGAATAAATTTAGATAATGGATTTCGTCGTGACTTTCATTGGTCTTTTATAATTGCGACGTTGCAAGCCCCATCAACGGCGCAGATTTTATTCGTTTATTCGATATACGCGTTGAATTGCGCCGCAACCAACTCATAGACCATGTCACCCGACTAAAGTCGCGGTTCACTACATCAGTAAAATGTATTTCTAATTATATTAAATCGTTCGATACGACCAATCCATTTGCTAAAATACTTTTTGAATTTGCTGAAATCACAATTTTACAACATTGCCCTATGACAAAATCTACCAGTTTCCATCTAATCAAGACTACAAGTCAGCATGTGTTTTCTCGCCCACGACGATTGTCGTTTTGACTTTGGCTGGAACAAATATAAGGTAAAAACATAAATTCATATTTCTAATATAAAATATATATAATTTTCTATAATATTTCCTTCGAATTGCTGATACTATAGTAGACGCTATCGCTCCTAGCCGTATCAACAAAATAAGCACAGTTTCTCCAATTGAAGTTGCGGAAATGCGTGAGGCTGTAGCCGAAGTAAGTAAGAGACTTGATAGTTTTACATTTGCCGAATTTCACCAAACATATCATCTACAAGCCCATTGCGCAAAGAATGCTGGTATCATCAAAGACATGGCCGCAACGCTCGTAAGTAAGGTTGTTTAATGCAAATAGTTTTTACGAGTAATAGGTCCTCGTCACCATGACTGTTAACGCAATTGGCAAACGTTAGCTATTCTGCCACACAACGTAAAGTATTGCATTTACTAGTACGTGATCAACTGTCGAATAAAAAGCACCATATTGACACTGGAGCGGATGTGGCCGTCCTTTCTCTCACTCCTAAATCTGTTGATATTCCTCCAACTACAACACAACTCTACGCTGTCAATGGTTTGCGAATTAAGGTTCTCGGTGAAAAATGAATAAATTTAGATATTGGATTTCGTCGTGACTTTCATTGGTCTTTTATAATTGCCGACGTTGCAAGCCCCATCAACGGCGCAGATTTTATTCGTTTATTCGATATACGCGTTGAATTGCGCCGCAACCGGCTCATAGACCATTTCACCCGACTAAAGTCGCGGTTCACTACATCAGTAAAATGTATTTCTAATTATATTAAAACGTTCGATACGACCAATCCATTTGCTAAAATACTTTTTGAATTTGCTGAAATCACAATTTTACAACATTGCCCTATGACAAAATCTACCAGTTTCCATCTAATCAAGACTACAAGTCAGCATGTGTTTTCTATAAAAAAAAAAAATAAATAAATAAATATGTGGCACTTAAAGCCCGAAAGGGCTCATTGGCCGAGCTTCTCTTCCATTACTGTTGTGCGTCTTAAATTTGGACAGTATTAGAAGGGACCTACTTATTTTAACCGGTTCCGAACGGCAGAACACTTGTGACATCACTTTTTCTGAGATTTGTCACAGAGTTCTTTAAGAAGCTTTTTCATGGCAAGTTGTTACTGTCGGAAGAATTGCCAATTGCTTGCCGACGGGTGGGTACCATTCGAAAGAAAAATCTTATCGATATTAAATTTGTTATGCATCAGCCGGGTATTGAACCACGACCTACAGATCAAAAGGCGAACACACTAACCACTGAGCTACGGCACCCATATATATATATATATATATAATATATATAATTTTCTATAATATTTATAATCGTATGTACATATATATTGATTATTCGTTTTTGTATATAATATGTTGTAGAACTTACCTCCATATTTTCCTGCATTTCCATATCTTTATTTTATTTAATTTTTAATTTTTGTTTTTTTTTTCCATGCGCTATATATGTTAGAAGGTCACCATGGCATAATTATGAAGTTAACGTAGTTACAGAGATGTCTTCTATACTAAATAAAGAAGAAAACAATAAACGCAGTGACCTTTGTATAGAAACCAACAAAGAATTTTTTTACACTATAAACTATAATATGACAATATGACGTGTTATGATAGCTCATAAATTCCCTATATATTAGGCACTAAAACTTCGAACTGTTGTAAAATTGTCGGTTTTATTAAGGGTTTAAGAATTTTTAAGGGTCTATTAAGCAGAAATGCTTGGTCTAATGCATGCGCTAGACCATCTACTGGATGGAAAGGTGCAAGGTTCGATTACTTGTTGCCAGTTTGAAGGTAACTTCATAATGCCACTCTCATAGAAACCCTCGTCCCTATTGGTAAAAAACTTGGATCAACTTTTTTGCGATTCAGCAGCGATTCGCATATGGAAATTCGGTCCATGAGGTGTTTTTGCGTTAACTCACGTGGCACCCATACATCGAGCTTCTTTTTGTACCCAGCCTTATTCAAATGTTTTCAAACGGTTTTTGGTGCAATGTTTAGCTCCTGGGCAATAGAAACAATGCTTACATGACGGTCAGACTCAACGATTTCCATTATTTTATCGATATTTTCGACAATTGGCCTTCCAGAGCTTGGTGCATCTTTGACATCAAAATTACCGGAATGGAATCGACGAAACCAAAATTGCACGTATTTGGCTGTTACAGTATCAGGAATATAAACACTATTCACATTATAAGCCGTCTAGCTTACGTTTTCACCTTTATCGAAGAAAAACTGTAAAATATGGTGTATTTTCTCTTTACTGGTGCCCATCTTTGACGAGTGCTCAAACAATACTGAGTCACGCAATCACAATATATAAAGGGTTATCCATTTCGCGGTTTCAAAAGTATAGGGCTAGAATTCGACATCTGTCAAACTGAGTTGTTAAAACAATTTCTTTTTTTTTTCAGTTCAAAGTCTGACATTTGCGAAAATGGATCGCTTAACTATCGCACAACACATTAAAAAAACCTACTACAAAAATGGTGATTCTGCCACAGCCACATATCGTGCTTTAAGAGGAGATTATGGTTTACATAATCGTCCAACTACGCAAGCAATTGGCAAAATTGTGAAGAAATATGAATAGACTGGATCGGTTACAGATATTCTAAGGCCTGTGCATCATCGTTTCGCTCGTACCACCGAAAATATCGCTGCTGTAAGTGAAAGTGTTGCCGAAGACCCGAATGTGTCGATTCCTCGTCGTTCTGAGGAATTAGGACTGTCTTACGGCACATTATGGCGTATTTTGCATTTGGATCTACACCTACATCCATATAAAATTCAGCTCACACAACAACTGAAGCCAGCTGACCATTCACAACGTCGTAGATACGTCGAATGGGTGCTTGAACAACAGGCGATGGACAGCGATTTTTCGAACAAAATTTTCTTCAGCGACGAAGCACATTTCTCACTCGGTGGGTATGTTAACAAACAAAATTGTCGTATTTGTGCTTCTGAGAATCCTCAAGTAATTGAAGAGAGGCCACTACATCTACAAAAAGTCACTGCTTGGTGCGCTCTTTGGTCCGGAGGTGTGATTGGACCTTACTTCTTCGAAAACGACGATGGAACGACTGTCACCGTCAATTCGGAGCGTTATGGTCATATGATAACGGACTTTTTTTTGCCTGCTATTGAAGAATACGACTTAGAGAATATGTGGTTTCAACAAGACGGTGCCACATGCCACACAACTCGAGCGAATATGGCTTTATTGCAAGAGAAATTTTCTGGCCGCGTAATTTCTCGTCGTGGCGATATCAAGTGGCCACCAAGATCATGCAACGCTACGCGAAAGACCGTGTTTATGCAGATAAACCTTTAACTCTTGAACACCTAAAAACCAACATTCGTCACGTTATGGCTGAGATACCGCCCAATATGTGTCAAAAAGTGGTCGAAAATGACCTCAAAAGAATCGATGCTTGCAACAATTCGCGTGGTGGTCATTTAAATGATGTAGTATTTCAAACATAATGTCAACGTTCAAACTTTATAATAAAAAAGAAATATCATGATAAAAAATATTTTATATGTGTTTTATTTACATTTACTTTTGAAACCGCAAAATGGATAACCCTTTACATATATATATATATATATATATATATATATATATATATATATATATATATATATATATATATATATATATATATATATATATACATATATATATATATATATATATATATATATATATATATATATATATATATATATATATTTATATATATATATATATATATATATATATATAATATTATTCACGGAACTTTTCCTTTATTCAATTTGACTTTGTCGAGTTTTGCAACGTCCATAGAAATATTTCTTTTTGGAATCTTTTAGTTGAATAGATGATTTATAAAAATTTATAGAAAGTCTCTGGAAAGTTAAGCACAATAAATGCCCGTACATTAGAATAGGCTAATATCCCCAGGTCTTAATATACTTTTCTGCCTTTGAGCGCACCCATATAGTCTACTCTAACATAACATAAATTTCAACACTTGAATGTAACACAGTTTATTATATCATATTAAAGTGACGAAAAAAAATTGTACATATATTTATTACAACTATTGACCAACAGATGACGTTACCGTCTCGTTGTTGTCTCTTCTTGGACTCGTATCATTAATTTTCCTTTCAAAACAAGAGAATAAAAAAGAGCTAACTAGAACGCAAAAAATATACAGATTGAAAGGAAAGAGTAATCTAGGAGGTGAATTCAAGCCTCTTCTTTGTTTTCTCGCTCTCTCTCTCTCTGTACAGGGGAAGTCGCTTAAAAAAGCATTAGAAATGAGTAAAAATATAACACTACCAACCCCACCACAATTAATGAATAAACAAGTAAACCAAACACCAACGAAAAGCAAAACGTAAAACCAGGTGGTGCTGAATTGTATGGAATTAAACAGTTGATACTGAGAGTGAGCGAAAGAATAAATGAAACGAATAACAGTAATGGTAATAGTATGATATGTGATGACCGAACATAATGGAACAAAAACTAGAACACATTCCTTAATAATTGATTGGAAATTGTGAGCGCATTTGTTTTTTAGTTTTATACATATGTTACGAAAGGAGTGGGATTAAGAACATAAAATGTAAGTTCTTTTTTATTATCATAATAAATTGACAAAATCAATAAAATATAATTAAAGATTTTTGCGGCTTGGGGATACCTGTAGAAATAAACAATTTTCAATTGCAACTTTGACCTTTTTGCATTTATGCTAAATCAAAATAAATTAAAATTTTTTTTTTTGGGTTTATGTTTATGAAGAATATAACGACTTCTTATTCTCATAGTTAAAAATGGAATATTCATAAAGATAAGGAAAAATGGAAAAATAGAAAATCGAATTTTATTATGATATGGAGTACCCCATATCATATGTGTATGAATTAGGTATTGTACTTTAACACTACATTAAAAAGCAAACAAAGAATTTGTGGATGTATAAAACCGTATAAGCAGTATACAGTTTACTCATTTTTTTAATTAGACTTTAATTAGGCTGGCCATCACAAATCGTTTCAAGAAAATAATATTTTGTAAGACTTATTAACTTGTTAAAGGCAACTTGAATGGCTATTCCACTACAAACAAAAACAATAACAAAATATTTCCATGCAAACTCAATGCACCATATTTTGTATGTAGTATAAATACTAAAATAAATAGTGCAATACGAATAGGTAAAAACTAAGCGCTAACGCTGGAGCGAAAATACCTTGCTTGAAGAGAAAAATTAAAATCAATAATTCGAAAAGGTTAATTTTGAAAATATCGATGACAGAAAGGCAGACACAGAACATTTCTGGTGGAGGTAGGCTTTCGAGCTTCATTCCTATAGCTGTATAGGTTCCTGCGCAAAGCCTATAAACATACAGTGGACATATCACTTTTATATAACAGTTAGGCGTGGTGTTCATCCAAGTATGTCATATTCTATCATACGTCCTTTCTGTAGTAAGATTAACCTTAGATGCCGAATGTTAGTCTTGACTCATATATGCAAAAATTATAAATACATTTTTAAACTCCAAAAATACACTTCTGTACGGTAGGAGTAGTTTTCATCCGATTCAAAAACTCAGCTTTTCATTAGTTAAAACACCCTTAGAAATCAATTTTGAACTCGATCACATTGTTATTATGACAGTTATCATGCGAACAGACAGACAGATAGAATGATAAATATAAAGGATGTTTTTTTTTTTGCTGCATGATATCTTTCGATAGGGATATTTGTGGTTTGACAATCTGTGTTGACATTTCTGTCCAGCAAAATTTGCCATTTCATCATGAATCGTTTAACGCCAGAACAACGCTTTCAAATTATGGAATTTTATTTTCAAAAAAATAATTCTGTTAGCGAAGTTCATATCGAAAAGTTCTGTTTAGTCATGAAGCTCATTTCTGGTTGAAAGGTTAAGTTAATAAACAAAATTGCCATATATGGAGAGAAGACAATCCTCCAGCTGTCATTGAATAACCATAACATCCGTTAAAATTGACTGTTTGGTGTAGTGTACACGTTGGCGGCATCTTCGGTCCTTATTTCTTTCGAAATGAGGAAGGAGCTGCCGTTACGGTGAATGGCGAGTGTTATTGAACTAGCTGAATTTTTGTTTCCACAAATTTATCAGCTAAACGTCTACCACATTTGGTTTCAACAAGACGAGGCTACATGCCAACAATCGAGTTATTGCAAAATCAGTTGGGCGACAATTTTCTTTCCAGAGGCGGTCCTGTTAATTGGCCTCCTCGTTCGTGCGATTTAAGCCCTCTTGTCTACTTTTTATGGGGTTACGTTAAGTTATTGGCTTACGACGACAAGCCAGCAACTTTTAAAGCTTTGGACGGTAATCTTCAAACCACCATTGACGATATACGGCCAGATTAATTGGAAAAAGTTGTCAAAAATTGGGCTGATCGAAGGGAGCATGTAACTCGTGTCGATGGTGGACCTATGCCAAAAATCATATTGTAACGAGTATCGATAGTTGGTTACTCATCACTATTGTGTCTGACACTATTGGCAGCATCGACATGAATGCCAACAAAAAGAAATAAGCGATAACCAGAACAAGTCAACGAGAAAGGAAGAGAAGAATCTCGATAAAGGAAGATTCTGGGGTGTTGCCAATAGAGTATAAATAGAGCCAGTGTTGAGCAGTGAGAATCAATCGAATTCCGAACGTGACTGCGAAAACATCTATACAGAGGCAAAAGTTGCTAGTACATTAAAGTGTTATTGTAAATAGTTGATTATAAACAGAGTTGATTGTAGATAGTGTTTATTAAATAAATTGTTGCTGTATATAGTTGTATAAAATAAGTGTTGCAGTTATTATTAACAGAATCCAGTGATCGAACAAGGTAATTCAAATAGAATTAAACGCTCACAGAATAAAAAACGTAACAATTGGTGTCAGAAGTGGGTGTGTAAAGATGGTGAAAATTGACCAACTAAAAGTGGACCAGCTTAAAAAGCTGTTGGTAGAGATGAATCTATCGTCATCAGGTGCAAAGGCGGAACTGCTGGTGAGGCTGAGGCAAGCTATGGAGGCTAAGGGAATTAATGTAGAAGAACATGAGTTCTTCGAGGAAGCCGATATACAAGCAGTTGTGCACGCTGAGGAAGAGAGCAAAATAGATTCGACTGGTCAACTCATGGATTTCATGAAAACCATGATACTGCAGCAACAACAACAGCTACAAGAACATTCGGCTGAATTACGTACGGAAATTCAAGGAAATGCGTCTCGCATTGACTCCAAGCTTCAAGAACATTCGGTACGCCAAGAGGGCGTTATTAGTGAATTGCGTATGGAAATTCAAGAAGGTTCGTCTCGCCAAGAGGGCGTTATTAGTGATTTACGTATGGAAATTCAAGAACATTCGGCTCGCCAAGAACACGTCATCGAAAATCTACAAAAAGGAATTGAACTTAGATTTCAGGAAATTTCCGGAACCATTAATGAAAAGGTCACGGATTTAAAGGAACATGTAGATGACTTGGAAGATAAGTTCGAGAAATTACAGCACGAACTCAATCAACTAAAAATAAATGGACCAGCCACATCAGTGATTAGAGATTCAAGTACAATCAAATTAAAGCCACCAACATTTGACGGAAGCACGCCATTCAATATCTTCAAGCTTCAATTCGAGACAACAGCTTCGAAGAATCAATGGGATGACAGCGACAAGACTGCTGCTTTAATAGTCGCATTAAAAGGTAATGCTTCCGAGGTGTTACAGATGGTTCCAGAAAAAGATCGTGGTAGCTATCAGTCACTGATGGACACACTCCAGCGAAAATATGGAAATGAATACAAGAGTCAATTACATCGAGTGGAATTGAGATCGCGAGTGCAACGGAGTAATGAGAGCCTTCAGGAGCGCTTATGTCATCTAGCGTTCTCCGGTAATTCGGAAGAGTTCATCGAAAAAATAAAAATAGAGGCTTTCATAGATGGCATACGTGATGGAGAGACAAAGCGTGCCCTAGTCATGTCACCAAGGAATACTTATGCTGAAACAGTCAGTAGTGCATTGACGTTTGAAGCCGCCAGTTTGATGTGTCGACCAATGCCACGGGTACGCCAACTAGAAACAGAAACAGCAGATCTGGTTGAAGCAGTGTGTCAGGCATTCAAATCTGTAGCGCAGCCTGAAGGAAGAACAACAGGTCGACGCGAAAACAAGTTTACTGGTAAGTGCTTCATTTGTGACAAACCAGGACACATGGCGCGTGACTGCCGTCTACGACGAAAGCGATCAAGATCGAATTCTCCGGGAAGACAAAAGAAGGAGAATAAGGTGGATAGTGATCGCTCCACTAACACAAATCCATCGTTAAACTAAATCGAGTCAGTTCAGCGGGGCGTGAACTCACTCCAACAGTGGGTTGCCCCATCATTCACATTTCACAACTACAGCGTGTGCCAAGCAGCTTGACTATTGATGGAAAATTGGACAATATGGGATTCATGTTAACCCTGCACACTGGTGCATCACATTCTATAATCAAGAGCGATTTGGTAAAGAGGTTTGAGCCTTTAATGGGAATAAAATTTCGTACAGCAACGGGTGAGGATGCACAAATTCTGGGCAAGATAAAGAAACGAGTATCTATTGGAAATTGCACATGGGAACATGAATTCATTGTGGCCGACATCATCGATGACGTAATAATTGGTGTTGATTTTATGATTGACAACGGATTTACGTTAGATTTAAATCAACGGATACTACGTTATGCAAATGTCGAATTACTATTGAACATCGGTTACAAGCGGAGTGGAAACATCAAACGAGTACTGGCATGTCAACGCCAAGAGGTTCCAGCAAAATCAGAAGCGGTGATTTGGGCACAAATAAATGTGGATGATGGGACAGGCAAGTTGTGGTTAGTGGAAGCAGATAAAGAAATACAAAATAAAAACATCATACTTGGTAGGACGTTAGTAGAACCTAAAGAAAATGGAATAGTACCTGTGCGAATATTAAATCCAACTAATACATCTACAGTTGTGAAGAAAGGAATGGTGATTGGTCATTGCCAGGAAGTTACTGCCATAGTAGACTGCGAAAAGGGTTCGTCGATAAAAAGTGGAAGATCAGGAACTGGCAAGGCAGAAATAAAAGCACAGATGGAGGAATGGGCAGGTGTGCTTACCAAACAGCAAAAAGAAAAGGCTTTACAAGTAGTGGAGAAGTACAGTTCAATATTTTCTTCAAATGGAAAAACTGGAGGACGAACAACCATCGTGAAGCATCACATTGACACCGGTATTCTAGACCAATTCGTCAAACACCACGACGAGTTCCATTGGCCAAAAGAGACGAAGCCATTAAGCTTATTTCCGATATGCAGAAACAAGGTGTTATTGAACCATCAGCGAGTCCATGGAATTCACCAGTTGTGCTGGTAAAGAAGAAGAATGGAAGTACTCGATTCTGTGTGGATTACAGAAAGCTAAATGATATTACGAAAAAAGACAGCTATCCACTGCCAAGAATCGATGACACTCTGGATACACTATCTGGTGCGAAGTGGTTCTCAACTCTTGATTTGCAAAGTGGCTACTGGCAAGTGGAACTTGGTAAGGAAGACAAAGAGAAAACAGCTTTCAGTATTGGCGATGGTCTATGGCAATTTACAGTCTTGCCATTTGGTTTATGCAATGCGCCAGCTACTTTCGAACGTTTGATGGAGCGTGTACTCAGAGGACTACACTGGAAAACGTGCTTGGTGTACCTCGATGACATTATTGTGATGGGAAAAGATTTTAACGACCACCTGGAAAAGTTGAAAGAAGTATTTGAGCGTATACAATCAGCAGGGCTTAAACTGAATATGAAAAAGTGTTCACTCTTCAGGCAAGAAGTTAAATATCTTGGTCATAAAGTAACAACAGAAGGGGTACAAACCGACGAGGAGAAAGTAGCAGCAGTTCAAGAATGGCCTATTCCGTCGAATCTTCACGAGCTAAGAAGCTTCCTAGGCTTATGCACCTACTATAGACGATTTGTTCCTGTATTTGCAAACATCGCCAGCAGTCTGCATGAGTTGACAAGAAAGAACAAACCATTTGTGTGGGGCGAGGACCAACAGAAAGCATTCGAACAGCTGAAAGAAAAACTCTGTTCAGCACCAATATTAGCGTATCCAGTACCTGGTCAAAAGTTTGTGTTGGACACAGATGCGAGTGGCTATGGAATAGGTGGTGTGCTCTCTCAGATCATAGATGGGCAAGAAAAAGTAATAGCATACTACAGTAAAATCCTGTCGAAGCCAGAAAGAAATTACTGTGTCCCACGAAGAGAGTTGCTCGCAATACTGGAATGTGTAAAGTATTTCCATAAATACTTGTACGGTCAGTCATTTCATCTACGAACTGACCACTCAGCGCTAAGGTGGTTATTGTAATTTAAAAACCCAGAAGGACAATTGGCGCGCTGGATTGAAAGGCTGCAGAGTTATGATTTTACCATCGAACATCGTAAAGGAGGACATCACGGCAACGCGGATGCTCTATCTCGTCGTCCTTGCAAAATGGAATGTAAACATTGTTCTCGAGTGGAAAGCAAGGAGCACATTGTCGACACACGACTTACGAATATATTGCCGGAGGAGTCATGGACCACCGAACGAGTGCAAGAAGGTCAGCGGAACGACCCAGATCTCGTAAAGATTATGGAATACAAGGAGCAGGGCATACGTCCAGATTGGCAAGAAATGGCTAATGAGAGTCCAATAGCAAAGGCATACTGGGCGCAGTGGCAAAGCCTGCTCTTACGAGACGGATGTTTATTCCGAGCATGGGAAAGTGAGGATGGAAAAATCACTAATGATCTTCTAGTGGTACCCAAGGCGAGAATAAATGAAGTGATAGCTGAGTATCACAATGCCTCCAGTGGAGGGCATTTGGGAATCACTAAAACCGTCTAGAAAATAAAGAATCGATTTTATTGGGTTGGATGTCATGACCATGTCGCTGATTGGGTTCGGAAGTGTAAGCAAGTTCGGAAGTGCAATGGCCAAAGGTCCCACTAAGAAAAGTCGTGGTAAGATGCACCAATACATCCCGGGTGCTCCATTTGAGCGAATTGCTATGGACATAGCTGGACCATTTCCAATAAGCAACGCAGGAAACAAGTATGTTCTGGTGGTTATAGATTACTTCAGTAAATGGCCTGAAGTATACCCCATTCCAAACCAAGAAGCTAGTACAGTTGCGGATGTATTCGTCAACCAATGGATTACTCGTTTTGGTGTACCGATGGAATTACACTCAGACCAAGGTCGAAATTTCGAATCAGTTGTATTCCAAGAGATATGCCGTATGCTGGGTATATATAAAACTCGTACAACACCTTTGCATCCACAATCTGATGGCATGGTAGAACGATTTAACCGTACCTTGGAGGAATATTTGAGAAAAGTCGTAGATAAATACCAAAGAGACTGGGATGTACATATACCAATGTTCCTCATGGCATATCGATGCGCACAACATGATACGACGGCTACTACACCGGCAATGGCAATTTTTGGAAACGAGTTAAGACTGCCAGCTGATTTAAAATTTGGAGTCGTAACACCAACGAGATCAACCGAAGGTAATTATACTAGCGAAAAGCGGGAACAGTTGGATGAAGTACATCAGTTCATCAGAGAGCGGTCGCAGATGATAAGCGATAAGATGAAGGCCAGGTATGACTTGAAAGGAAATTCAAAAGGGTTCTATGGGGAGAGCTTGTAATGCTTCATAATCCACAACGAAAGAAAGGCCTGTCTCCTAAACTACAGATTCATTGGGAAGGACCATATGAGATTATAGCAAAGATAAATGACGTAGTGTATCGTATTCAACGTGCTTGGAATAAAAGAGCAAAGTTTAAAGTAGTGCACTTGGAGCGACTTGCGCATATCGAGGGGAAGTATAAAAACTTGTTCGGGACGAACAAGGTTAAGAGGAGGGCAGTGTAACGAGTATCGATAGTTGGTTACTCATCACTATTGTGACTGACACTATTGGCAGCATCGACATGAATGTCATAAAAAAAATAAATAAATATGTGGCACTTAAAGCCCCAAAGGGCTCATTGGCCGAGCTTCTCTTCCATTACTGTTGTGCGTCTTAAATTTTGGACAGTATTAGAATGGACCTACTTATTTTAGCCGGTTCCGAACGGCAGAACACTTGTGACATCACTTTTTCTGAGCTTTGTCACAGAGTTCTTTTTAGATGCTTTTTCATGGCAAGTTGTTACTGTCGGAAGAATTGCCAATTGCTTGCCGACAGGTGGGTACCGTTCGAAAGAAAAATCTTTTCGATATTAAATTTTTAAATGCATCAGCCGGGTATTGAACCACGACCTACAGATCAGAAGGCGAACACACTAACCACTGAGCTACGGCACCTATGACATGAATGTCAACAAAAAGAAATAAGCGATAACCAGAACAAGCCAACGAGAAAGGAAGAGAAGAATCTCGATAAAGGAAGATTCTGGGGTGTTGCCAACAGAGTATAAATAGAGCCAGTGTTGAGCAGTGAGAATCAATCGAATTCCGAACGTGACTGCGAAAACATCTATACAGAGGCAAAAGTTGCTAGTACATTAAAGTGTTATTGTAAATAGTTGATTATAAACAGAGTTGATTGTAAATAGTGTTTATTAAATAAATTGTTGCTGTATATAGTTGTATAAAATAAGTGTTGCAGTTATTATTAACAGAATCCAGTGATCGAACAAGGTAATTCAAATAGAATTAAACGCTCACAGAATAAAAAACGTAACAATATATTAAATGGCATGAGATTTTCTAACAGATAAAAATAAATTCTAGTTGATTCCAATAATATTTCTTTCTTTGATTTTGGTTCAAATTTCTCAAGCTCTCAAAAAATCAACCGTTACTATGTTTTTACTTTTCCATTCATGCCAACTTTTCTTTTGTAAGTTACAAACGGAAGCACAGACTCAATATATCAAGCAAATCAACTTAACGTCTCCTTTTTTTAAAACATAACAACCAAATATCGATTTAGGCCGAAAATAACATGCTTCGCCAGCCATCTCTGTTCTTTGCTAGGTGGCGCCAGTTAGAAATCACAAAAGCCGTCAGGTTCTTCAGTACTTGGTCTTTCCACCGGAGGTTAGGTCTTTCTCTTCTGCGTCGTCCTCCAGCGGGTTCCGAATATAACACCTTCTTAGCTGGAGCGTGTTCTTTCATTCGCTCGACATGACCTAGCCAGCACAGCCACTGGATTTTAATGCGCTTTACTATGTAATGCAAATAGGTCCAAAGATCTTACATAGGACTTTTCTCTCGAAAACTCCAAGCATTCGCTCATCCGAGGTGGAAATTGTCCAGGCTTCAGCGCCATATGTTAGGACTGGCATGATGAGAGACTTGTATAGTGTAGTTTTCGTTCTTCGAGAGAGGGCTCGACGAACGATCACCAGAGACAGCAGATGCATTTGCCACTCGACTATCGGATCTGCTTATGCAGAACACTCCCTAACTTGATGATACATGCGCATGTGTCCCACTCCATGACTACTGCTGCCTAGGAGGTAATTAGTTACTAGTGTCGAGACGCTACCGCAGAGAAAGACGCCGTCTACAGAAAAACCCTGCGTGCAAGCGCAACACGAGCTGTTAAGGAGCGGTACAGAGAGAAAACGAGTGCAGAGAGACGTCTTTTCAGGCGCAAGAATAGGGAGCTGGAAAGACGCGAGTGTGAGGAGATAGAGATGTGTACCGACAAGAATGACACTCAAAAATTCTTCCAAAAGATCAAGCACCTGAGTGGCGGTTTAAATCACGGAGCCTCTTCTTGTCGTGATGGAAATGGAAATCTGGTTACAGATGTACAGAGTGTACTGAGCCGATGGAGGGAACACATCTCCACGTTACTGGATGGCGATGTTACGAACAATTCCGCCAGTGGAGAAGATTGCCCGATAACCCCAATTATAGATGATGGTGTTGATATTCCACCACCCGACTATGACGAGGTTGAAACGGCCATTTTAAGGCTGAAGAACAACAAAGCTGTAGGTGCTGAAGGCCTGCCTGTCGAGTTGTTTAAGACCGGAGGCGATGAGCTGCTCGCCTGCATTCACCAGATCATTAGAAGAATATGGTCAGATGAAAGCATGGCTGATGATTGGAGGCTCAGTGTTCTCTGTCCTGTACATAAAAAAGGAGACCCCACAATTTGCGCCAACTACCGTGGAATAAGTCTCCTGAGTATCGCATACAAGGTCCTATCGAGCGAATTGTGTGAAAGATTGAAGCCCATGCTCCACAATCTGATTGGACCTTATCAGTGTGGCTTCAGACCTGGTAAATCTACCATCGACCAAATTTTCACACTGCGCCAAATCCTGGTGAAGACCCAAGAAAAACAGATCGACACACACCACCTATTTGTTGATTATAAAGCCGCTTTCGACTTTGTAGAATGTGCAGTGAAAATTGGGAAGGACCGTTTAATACCGAACGGGGTTTCAGACAAGGTGATTTGTTATCGTGTGACTTCTTCAATTTTATTATGGAGAAAATAATACGAGCTACTGGTCAGCGACATAATGGCAATATCTTCAACAAAAGTGGCATGCTGTTAGCGTATGCCGACGATATTGAAATAATCGGCATGAACACGCGAGCAGTCAGTGCAGCATTCTCAGAGTTGGAAAGAGAGTCGCGTCGGATCGGTCTTACGGTGAACGAGAGCAAGACGAATTATCTAGTGTATGAAAGGAATTATAAATGGTTATATCTCTAAAGAAATTTTACTCATTGAATTCTATGTTTCAGAGGACAAATCGATAGACTTTCATAAATAATAGATTCATATGAAAGTATATATTATACCTATGAACATTGATGAAATAAAATTCCTTGAAAGGAAATATGTAATCTCTCCTTAAAAATAGAAAAAAAGTAAAGAAAAATAATGCAAATGATACGTTTTGATATTTTTTACGTACAATTTGTATTGTATTGTTTGATAGTTTAAACGTTTAAGGTGACATAAATAGTATCCCCGTATTTGCCGAAACAGTCCATGACTTTTAATGTTCTCGATTGGCAATTTTAAATCATTTGTTCCAATTCTTGAAGAATAGGAAAGAGAAGATAAATAGAAGGAAAATAACAGGAAAAAAGAATAAATACAAAAGAAAAAGTAAGAACATGAAAACAGAAAAGAGAAATACCGAATGTATATAAAAAACAAAAGTTATTAGTTATTTACTTGCAATTGTAATAAAACAAAAATTGAAAACTTCGATATTTTACCAGCCATTAAAATATTAATTGCGCTTACACACAAACAAAAGAAAAAAATCCAAAGGGAAAAATTACGTATTCCATTGCATTAGTATCCAGACCCTACTAAATACAACGTGTTTTCTCAAGATATGCCACTGGAACTCCAACGGTTTATTCCAGCACCACTTGAAGCAATTACAATTCTTCGAAACAAACCAGGTTGACATAATGCTTATATCTGAGACACACTGCACCTATAAAAATTGCTACAGAGTACCACATTAGAAATTGTACACCAGAAATCATCCTTATGAGGATTTCAGTAGAGTATATTTTCAATATAGCTATATCTATATGACTGGAAGAGTACATCTCTAAACAGGAAATATCGGCAATATATTGTCGCCCAAGATACAGTTTACAGAACAGCAATCTAAAGAATTTTTCTCAACTCTTGGTAACGAATTGTCGGTTGCCGACATTGTCAACGCTAAACACATTAACTAAGGCTTCCGCCCAATAACTCCAAAAGGCAGAGGACTCTGCTTAATTATTACTAACGACGGCTATGATAGAATCTCAAAAGGTCATTAGACATATTGGCCCACGGAGAGGAGTAAGATACCCGATCTCATAGACTTTGCTTAAGGTGACATTTTATGATTCATTTTGTTAGAAGACATTATTAAAATCGCATTCTTCTGTCAAAAGTTGTCTACCTTTAAAAATGAGTGAAACTTGGGAAATTTTCCGAGACGATGCTATAACTAGAGCAGTGGAGCAATCACTGAAAAAGTCGATGAGATCATGAAAAAAATTTAGCAAGACCGGGACATAAGCAGCGTGGACATTGCTGAGGATCTAGGCATTCATCACCAAACAGTTATTACGCGCGATGAAAAGTGGATCACATATGACAATAATGTGCGAAAAAGATCATGGATGAAGCGGGGTGAAGCTTCGCCGTTTGAGGCAATTCTGGCAATTACCAGAATTGCCTCAAAGAAAGGTAATGCAGTGTGTCTGGTGGGATTGGAATGGAATTGTTCATAATTAGCTTTTACAACTTGGTCAAACGATTGATTTTGATCTCTACTGTCAACAATTAATGATATTAAAGCAATTCAATTAAAACAGCCAGAATTTTTCAACAGATAAATTGTTGTGTTTTATCATGACAACGCCAGACCACACACAACTTTGATGACCAGGCAGAAATTGAGAGAGCTTAGCTGAAAAGTTTTGAAGCATTCACCATAGAGCCCATACCTTCAGATTATAATCAGTTTCGATCTCTGCAGAGCTCTCATTGTACGGTCCTGCAAAACACTTTTGGGTCAGCTCAGAAAACCCAGAATTGCAAAAGGATATCGATCAAAACGGCACATATTTGGTTTAATAGAGCTCATTTCAAATATTAGAAAAAAGTGCTTCATTCCCGGTCAAATTTGTAACGAAAAGCGTCCAGTATGAGAGGTATATTTGATTCTGATCCCTAATGGTTCAAACTTCAGCATGAAATACACTACAATGATCCACCTAGCGGAAGGATATGTAGGCCCCCAACGCCTCAGAGTAGACACCACGTCCCACTGCCTCATCTATTGTAGGTTATATCCATAAGTATATATGCTATAAGGTGGTGCCGTAGCTCAGTGGTTAGTGTGTTCGCCTTCTGATCTGTAGGTCGTGGTTCAATACCCGGCTGATGCATAACAAATTTTATATCGAAAAGATTTTTCTTTCGAATGGTACCCACCTGTCGGCAAGCAATTGGCAATTCTTCCGACAGTAACAACTTGCCATGAAAAAGCTTCTTTAAGAACTCTGTGACAAAGCTCAGAAAAAGTGATGTCACAAGTGTTCTGCCGTTCGGAACCGGCTAAAATAAGTAGGTCCCTTCTAATACTGTCCAAATTTAAGACGCACAACAGTAATGGAAGAGAAGCTCGGCCAATGAGTCCTTTGGGGCTTTAAGTGCCACATATTTATTTATTTTTATATATGCTAACCCGGTCGATACAATCTATCTTACCATTATCGCAGTCTTCTATTGAAGGGAAAATTCTAATTGTAATAATTTAAATGCAGTTTCACCGAGTTGCAAAAGTCAGTGGTACCAGTTCCTAAGATGGTTGAGTGTCCTCTTGTATAGGTGGCTAAAAGTGAGGATTCCGTTAGCCGTAAAGCCGTATAGGTCAATCGGTAAAAGATGCAGTATGACATTTAATGCCGCTATTGGGGTGGTTTTGAAAGCCCCTCTTACGCATAAAACTGCTGCTCTCTGAATGCCTTCCATGCGTCTAACAGCATAGCCGGTATTATGTACCGGCCACTAAACTAGAATGCCGTACGTCAAAATAGGTCTTATCACTGCTGTATATAACTAATTTAATACAAGGGGTTTTAGGCCCCATCTTTCTCCAACCGCTCTTTTACTCAAATAGACCAAATAGACTGCTATAGCTGCCTTCCTCACATTATTCTCTAGATTACTATTTCAAAGCAGCTGTCCAAAATTAGTCGCATGTAGCGGGCTTTGTCACTAAATGACAATTTGATACCGTTCAAGTTTAAAGGTCTAAGATTAGGAAACCTGTGTTTTATAGTAAACTCAATAAATTTAGTTTCACTGGCATTAAAACCTAAACACAGAGGGCGTTCAAAAATTTCCCACTTAATTTAATAGCAACATCATTTGCATAGGCAACTCCTCATATATATATTCATATATTCATACCCTGCAAAAAATTTGCGACTAATCTCTAAAGAGAGTAGTTATGAATTAATCTTTTCGGGATCAAATTAATTCATATATTTAGAGATTTACTACACTTTCAAGTTATTCGCTTTTATGTTAATAACGATATGCTGCAGGTTAGCTGGTAGAGCGACTGCGATAGAATATACGTACACACATGATGTTCTGTGTACTCAGGTTCGAATCCTAGAAGAGAAAATACGTAAATTGTATTTGTACATTTAAATTTGAACTATATGAATCGGAAATTTTAATGCAATGAATGAAAATAAATTGTTTGATTTGTACTCTGTACCCGTACAAAAAAAAAATAATAATAAATTTTTTTTTACATGAGAATTATAATACAAATAAACCCTATATACCCGAAAGGGGTATAAAAGGTCTCTTCATAGGACATGCTCGAACAAAAGGGAACAGCTCACTCCATATAAAAGAGATCAAAAGTGCGATTAGTGTCATATTCTTTTGCGACTGATCTCGGATACATACCAGACCAGTCGCATTTTTTGCAGGGTAGATATATATGTATACATATATATCTATATATATATATATATATATATATATATATATATATATATATATATATATAAATATATATACCAGGTGTACAAGCTTAAATCTGCTGTATGTTCGTAGATGACGTTAGTGAGAATATTGAGCTATTATCGACTGTGCATCCCTTATTTTTATGAGTTCGACACCTGTTTGCATCAATTAGTAAACATCATCAATGATTTCATACAACAACATACATTTTTCCTCGTAAAATCATGTCTAGTTTCGTGACAGAAAAAGAGCATATGCGGGAAGCTCTACTTTTTTGCTTCAATTTGAAGAAATCTGCTGCTGAGTTTCTTTGAATGCTTGTGGAGACCTATGGTGACAGTGCGCTATCGGAAACCACTTGCAGAGACTGTTTTCGACAGTTCAGAGAAGGCCGTTTTGACTTGAGTGATAAGAAGCGTGAAAATAGACTCAGAAAAGCTGAGGACCATGATTTGCAGGCTCTTTTGGATGAGGGCGACACAAAATCGCAAAAACTGCTTGCCGGACAGTTAGGTGTTACTCAATAAGCCATTTCCATGCTTTTACGAGCCATGGGGAAGGTAAAAAATTTGGAAGATGGGTCCCCATGAATTGAACGATAGGTAGATGGATCGATGCCGAAACACATGCGAATCTCTTGCTTGCTACACAAAAAGGAAAGTCGTTCCTGCATCTTGTGGTGACTTGGATGAAAACTGTATATACTTTGAGAATCCTAAAGAAAAAAATCGTGGTTCGATCCCGGCCAACCAGCAACTTCTTCTCCAAGACCCACTCGCTGTGCGTTTGGTGTGATCAGCAAGGTGTCATCTACTACGAGCTGTCGAAACCTGGTGAAACTGTCAATGCTCACCGCTACCACCAACAACTAGTAAAATTGCGTCGTGCTTTGGGTGAAAAAAGGCCTGGTTATGAACAAAGACATGAGAAACTGATTTTTCTGCACGACAACGCCCCATCGCACACGTCAAAACTGGTCCAAAACTACTTGGACACATTCAATTGGGAGGTGCTACCTCATTCCGTTCGAGAGTGTATAGATAGCTGTTTGGTATATTTGTTTCTAAAAGAAGGCAATAAGATGGAGTATTGTCAGGAAGACGCAATATGCTATTTACAAAATACATTTGTACTTTGTATACTTCGTCGAACATTGCAAAACCCCAAACCTGCGCTGCATAGCTTTGCACTGCTCTCACTACAGCTAAAACAATTTCCACTTTGCAGACATTTTTATCTGGTTGTTTGATAAAAATGCTCGCCAGGTCGCGTTTATACTATTCTTTGCTAAACTACTTCTATTCTCTACATGCCTTTTGAAACTTAGCTGCGGTGTCAATATTACTCCCAAATAATTGTACTCAGATCTTATTTCTACATTATCTCCCCTAAAAGTCAATTTTTCTTTTTCTGATAACCTGCCTCCTTTCCTAAACACCATAATAGCGGATTTTGTCAGGTTTACTTCCATATTCCAAGTATCGCAATATTTTTCCAGATTATTTATCATGGTTTGTAGTTTGGTAATGTCATCTGATAGTATTACTATGTCGTCTGCGTATAATAGTAGTCGTATATTTAAGTCACCTATGTATATCCCTTCCTCTAGACTGTTATGCAAGTCATTTAAATATAGTGAAAACAGTAATGGAGACATTAAGCAACCTTGTTTTACACCCGACGAAATATTAAATTTGTCTGATATAGCATCCCCCGTCCATATAACCGAATTCGTGTTCAAATATATTTATTCTATAAAGTTTACCATTTTTGTTGAACGCCTAGAGTATGTAATTTGTAAATCAGTAACTGTCTTGGAACCTTATCAAACGCTGCTCTAAAATCTACAAAAAAAGCATACACTACCTTCTTTTCATTAATTTTTAAGTGAACGATTGATGTAAGGTTATATATATTGTCAATCGTAGAGTGTTTTTTCCTAAAACCCGCCTGATATTCGGTTATAATGTTATTGCTGTCTGCCCAATTTGTCAGTCTCTCATTTAAAATACCCATCATAATCTTAGCTATGCAGTTCATGAACGAACGAACCCTTTTTAAAAAGTGGGAATATAATGCTAGTCTCGAACGATTTATCTACTTGTCCATTATTGTACAGTCTTGTATATGCCCTGGCTAATTCGTAAAGAAACTCCTTATCCGCATTTCTAAAAAATTCATATGGAACTCTATCCAAACCTGGCGCTTTTCCATTTTTTGTTTTATTTAACATTAGAACTATTTCCTCCGATGTAACTGGTTTATCTAAAGTATCATTTTCTATTAACAAAACTGCGTAGTGCATGTTTCCACCCTTCTGCACCGGATTCAAAAGCTCTTTAAAATATTGCCTAAACTCGCCAGGAGATATTTCCGAACATTTATTTATTTCATACCCACGAATTTCTTGCACTAACTTCCACCAATCTTTTCTGTATCTCACCTCATTTATTTTTCGCTCCACGTTTTCATAATATTCTTTCGATCTTCTTTCACATACTTCTTTATATTTAGTGTTAGCCCGTATATATTCTAACTTATCGTCATTGTTTTGTGTTTTATTGTATATTCTCAGCCACTTAAAGGATGACTTTCTAGCTACCTGACATTTCCAATTGAACCATTTTGATTTCTTCAATAGCTGCCCTGTGGTTTGTTTGCAAAGTGCTGAAGTCGAAATAACATCTACATAATCCTCAAGCTCTAGCTCACTTTTCACCATCATTTTCTTGTGTAGATTATTTATAAGCCTGTTAAACAAGTGCACTTGTGTATTGTCCCACATTAATTTTGGTAAAAGATTATTTGGTTTTTTAAACCCGTTTTCTTTCGATGGTAGCTTCATTGTCACTACGATCGCCATATAATCTGACCACGTTTGGTAATCTACTGCAAAATCATGCACAAATTTTAATAAGTCCTGGGATATGGCACATATGTCGATGACTGATTGACCTAAACCACTAATATACGTAAATTTTCCACATTCATCACTATTCGTCTTTCCGTTTAAAATTACAAGTCCATTATCTTCAGAGAAGTTTATAAATTGTTTACCATGGGTTTAACATGGGTTTCCACTAAAATAAATATATCAAAAGTACCAAAATTTCGTTTTCAGTTCTCAAACTTTCAATTTGTGCTCCGACTGTCTGCCTTAATTCGTGAATGTCCTCCTTTGACGCTAAATTTTCTAACTTCCGGTCAAAACTATGTTCCACACTTCGTATAGCGGCCATTATGTCATGCAACGACAAATCTGGCGATGTCTCCCCCACTTTCCTTTTTGGAGCATTGCTTGACCTAGGCGTACGCTGCATTTTTTATTTTAGCTGGTAACCTTTTTCTTTTATAGTCCGATATTTCACCACAGTTAGTCAATTCATCAACCAATTATCTTAGTGCGTAGATATTCCGCTATATGGCGCCTTTGTCCTTCAGTTATTAATACACTGATCCGCGCGTATGAGCGTTCAAAAGGGAATGCCAAAAGAGTACACTGCTAAGGCAAATATTTTCAAGTTGGATAATTCACGCCAAACTCACTCCTCCAGCCGTTTCACCACCTCACCAACAGTCCTCACCAACGCCGCTTCCGCTCAACTACTGCAACAACCATGTATCTCACTATATCCGTGGTAAAATTAGCTTTTATGAGACCTCAGTTAACACTTGACTATCACAATGCAGAGTTGCCAGATTTACCTAGTATGTGCACTGGCGACTCAACTTCCTCGTCGCAGAATCAACACAATAAACTTTAAACTATTCCTAAATTCCTAAATATCTCTTCTTAATCTCTCTTTGACAAGCTAATGCAAAATACAAAAATTTTGCAGTTATAGTTACCCAATTTGGATTGGATTGTTTTAGCCCTGAGTGGCTTACGAAGAGTATCTTTTGTCGTTTTTGTTCTCTTAACTCTGCTTGCCACACGCCTGTTCCTATACCCTGTTCCTGGCCCAATTATTGTCGTAGAGGCTCCTTTTCTGGAGAGTTCACCAGCTAATGCATTACCCTAAATTTCTATGTGTCCAGAGATCCAGCAGGGACTGACCTTGTTATTACTTAGTAATTACCTATGGATTCTGAGTATTTGGTTCTAGGTCTATATATCCTCGTCCCTGTGCCACTTTCTGTCTTTGACCCGTCAGTATTTCACGTACTTGTGTGTTTCTTAAGAAAGTATGCAGCGTCCATATTCCTCCATTCCTTTTTGTAACTTCATTTTACCGCGAAAGTCACCAATAAGAGTGGACGTCTTTCTTTTGATTTTTAGAAAAAAAAAAAAAAAAACAAATAAAATAATATCGTTTGCAAACAATTTGTTTATAATATGAGTGTTCAGCGCTCTCCTCCCCGGCAACGGCAATCGCCTATTAATGTGTGTGTAAACAATAATTTGCAATCACCCGCGCAAACCCCCGCGATAAGTGCATTATCAAATAAAACAGTTGATACACACTGCACAAGTGAAAGTAACAGTGCAAATCTTTTGCCTGCACATATTAAAAATTCATCAAATTTTGCAACAACAATAAATACAGACAAAAAAAATAATTTGTTCTATCGTGATATACTATCTCCCTCTATACCGTGGAGTGTACAATGTGCTTCTCCTGCTGTAACACCAACAGCTACAACATCAAAGCAATCAAATAACGGCGCTTCTACTGAAGTGCATGACCCAGTAGTTAAAGCAACTAGTGCGATGACTAATAAAGAACCAGTTGCTGTTCAAACTGGTATTGATCGCTACATTACTGTAGTAAAGCGAAAGAGAAGTCCGCAAAATTCAAAACAAATGAATTCAACAAAAATTCAAAAACAGAACACTGTCCCTATTAGTTCGGAAAATAGATACGCTCTGCTTTCAGGTGATGAAAGTGACGAAAATATTATCTCCAAGAAAAATTTCAAACCCCCGCCCATTTTCTTGAGAGAACGCAACTCAGATAAGTTGATTTCTAAAATTACAAGTCTTATAGGACCAAAGAATTTCCATGTTGTTCCTATTCGCAAAGGCCAAATTGAGGAAACAAAAGTGCAAATCTACAGCGAAACTCATTATCGCAAAGTAATAGCGGAATTTGATGCTGTAAAAAAGAATTACTACACATATCAGCTAAAAAGTAGTAAGGGCTTAATCGTTGTACTCAAAGGCGTCGAACCCAACGTTGATATTAACGAAATCAAACTTGCCCTTCAGGAAGAAGGGTTTCAAGCCAAAACAGTATTCAACATTCTCAACAAGAGCAATATACCTCAACCGTTATATCGTATTGAGCTTCAGCCTGAAACAAAACCCCTAAAAAAAGGTGAGGTACACCCCATATATAAAATTCGATATTTATTGCATCGCAAAATCACAATCGAAGAACCCCATAAGAGAACTGGACCTCCTCAGTGCAGCAACTGCCAAGAATATGGACATACTAAGACATATTGTACCCTGCCAGCTGTTTGTGTGATTTGTGGAGATCTCCATAAATCAAACATATGCCCAAAATCTAAAGACGATGCTAGCATGAAAAAATGCAGCAATTGTGGAGGTAATCACACTGCAAATTATAGAGGTTGCCCAGTATATGCAACCCTAAAGCTAAATTTCTCCGCTAACAATCAACCTCTAAAACCAGTTGAGCAAACTCAGATAGCCAACTCAAGTAAGAGACAAAATATTGATGCAACACAATTCTTCTCTGCAATCCCAAACAAGAATCAAACCAATTCATACGCTAGCGTGTTAAAACAAAACCTACACCAACAAAGTAACGTAAATAATGAGCAGAAACACTCACTGCCAACCCAACAGCCAAGTACTCTTGAACATTTGCTTCAAACATTAATTCAGAATATGAACCAATTCATGAACTCAATGCAAACAATGATGCAAGAAATGATGAAAAATCAATCGATGTTACTCCAAACATTGCTATCCAGACCATGAGTTGTCTCAAGATATGCCACTGGAACGCCAACGGCTTAAGCCAGCACCGTTTGGAGCTAATTCAATTCCTTGAATCCAACCAGATCGACATAATGATGATATCTGAGACCCATTTCACTGACAAAAATTGCTACCAAATACCATATTACAAACTGTACACTACAAATCATCCGCATGGTAAGGCACGCGGTGGAACTGCCATATTGATAAAAAGCAGAATAAAACATCATGTTCTCGAAGATTTCAGTAGCGTCTACTTGCAAGCAACATCTATATGTCTGGAAGAATACATCTCTAAGCTAGTAATATCTGCGATATACTGTCCCCCAAGATACAGTATTACCGAACAGCAATATAAAGAATTTTTCTCAACTCTTGGTAGCAAATTCTTGGTTGCTGGCGATTTCAACGCCAAACACACTCACTGGGGCTCCCGCTTAATAACTCCAAAAGGCAGAAGACTATGTTCAATCATCACTAACCATGGCTACGATGTTATTTCAAATGGTCAACCGACATATTGGCCGACGGACAAGAGGAAAATACCCGATCTCATAGACTTTGGAGTCGCCAAAGGTTTGCAGATGGAAAATATCTCCACAGAGTGTAATTATGATCTATCATCTGACCACTCACCCACGGTAATATCTATAAAATCACCAAGCCCCCAAGGCAATTGCGTTAGAAAGAAAATAGACTGGTTAAAATTCAAGAAATATATAAATTCCCATCTTCCTCTGAGTACTGTATTAAGAAATGGACACGATGTAGACTCAGCACTCGAAAAATTCAACCAGCTACTCTCATTAGCTCTCAGCTCAGCCACCTGCACAAAGGTATGCAAGCAATCAAAATATAGCCAATACACACCAGCAGACATTGAATTGCTAGTAAGACAGAAAAGAAGACTCCGAAGACAATGGCAAGAATTCAGATCACCGAATCTGAAAACACAGCTACAGCACTGCACTCGAAAGTTAAAGCAAGCCTTGAAAAATAAAAACAACAAAGAGTTAGAAGAGCACATAGCGAAATTAACACCTGGTGAAGCGTCAGACTACTCTTTGTGGAAATCAGCAAAAAAATCAAATCGGCCAATTCTCACTGATTCCCCCATCCGTTTGAGTGACGGTAATTGGGCTAGAAGCAACTGTGAGAAGGGTTTGGCTTTTGCAAACCACCTAAAAAGTGTGTTTACACCCAATCCACCTTCTTCACAGTCCTCATTACCAAAATTAACTTCTCAACCTTGCTCAATAACGCTCAAAATTAAAAAAAAGGACATATTCAAAGCAATTTATAAAGATTTAAACCCAAAAAAATCACCTGGTCCAGATAAAATTACCGGTAAAATGATAAAAGAGCTACCTCCGGCTTCAGTAATTCATCTGATGCACATTTTCAATGCTATCCTTCGTATTAAACACTTTCCCAAATGCTGGAAAACTTCAAAAATTATTATGATAGCAAAACCAGGAAAAGACCCTACAAAAGTTGCATCGTACAGACCTATCAGCCTCCTGCCTCTACTTTCTAAAGTATTCGAAAAGCTACTTGTCATGAATATAACTCCATTTATTAATCTCAACCAACTGATTCCTCAACATCAGTTTGGATTTAGAAAACAGCACGGCACAATAGAACAAGTCCACCGCATTGTAACTCTGATAAGGAACACTTTTGAAGAAAAAAAGTATTGCTCAGCTGTCTTTCTTGATATCACTCAAGCTTTCGATAAAGTATGGCACGATGGCCTTATTTACAAACTCAAACTATTACTGCCTGCAAATGTCTCCTCATTGCTTAGTAGCTACCTCACGAAAAGACAATTTCTCGTACATCACAAGGATTACACAACAAATCCATTGGATATTCACGCTGGCGTTCCTCAAGGAAGCGTTTTGGGTCCCTTACTGTATCTCTTATACACTTCAGATATGCCCAACAATAACTATACATTCATATCGACCTTTGCTGATGATACGGCAATATTGTGCTCTCGCTCTAACCCCATAGAAGCTACTAAACTCCTGCAGACTCATGTCGATTCTCTCGAAATCTGGCTAGCAAAATGGCGTATAAAAGTCAATGAATCAAAGAGCGTACATGTAACCTTCACGCTAAGGCTAGATACATGTCCCCCACTTAAAATTAATGGCCAATCAGTTCCACAATGTTCCTCAACAAAGTACTTGGGTATTCACCTCGACAGAAGGCTGACATGGAAAAATCACATAGAGGCAAAGAAAACTCAGATCAAGCTTAAAATGAATCAGTTATGGTGGCTGTTACACAAAAGATCAAAGTTGAATCTTGAATACAAAGTGCTATTATATAAAGCAATCCTGAAACCAATCTGGACTTATGGTATTCAGTTTTGGGGTACCGCATCTCCCTCTAATATCGAAAAATTGCAGCGAATACAATCCAAGTGTCTGCGAATTATTGTAAACGCGCCTTGGTATATGAGGAACGTTAACATCCATCGAGATTTAAATGTATCCACAATTTCTGAGGAAGTTGCAATGTACTGCAGAAGCTACATTCAAAAATTACACAATCATCCGAATCCCCTTGCTAGGCAATTGTTGCTGAGCAAGGGGCATCGTCGATTAAAAAGAAAAGACACACTGAATATGCTGTAAAATTGCTACATCTCGCGACTCACCAAATTGTGATGGAACGTAGGGGATATCACATAGTTTTATTTAGTTTGTAAGATTTGAATACTTATTGTTAGTTTCTCGTATTTAAGAAAGATTCAATAAAAAAAATAAGCTAACAAAAAAAAAAAAAAAAAAAAAAAATTTTACCGCAAACCGTTTCTTAAAATTAAATTGCTTACTTGTTTTGTCGTATGGAAAATCAAGTAGAGAGTTTTTTGACAGGATCCCTAGATCCAAGAGCCCATTACCAGACCCTGCCCTGCTTTGTCATTCGTTATTCTTGTTAAGGTTGCTTTTGCTACCTTCCTTAAAACCATGTGTAACGGATGAAACTAGAGCATACGTTTTTATTCATATTGTTTTGCTAGTTAAAACTGAAAACATTTTTCACATCAAAGTAGATTTGTTAAACATGTCTAAGCTCTCATGTCAAATTTTGATATCATTCGATAGTTTTTGGTTTCAAAATGAGCAGCGCGATAGAAATGCGTGAAAAAACATTAGACTGCACAATAAAAATCCAAATTGGACTTTCAAAGCAATTGCTCGAAAGCACAGGTTTCGCGAAATGCCGTTTCGTGTGTTTTTAAAGTATACAATGAACGCCTGACCATTAAAAGAAAGCAAGCAAGTGGCAAAAAGACCCAGAAGAAGTATGAATTCCTCAACAAGTTTTTGGTGTGGCAGGAAATCTGTAGATGTGTAGCTGTGTAGCTTTTTATTTAAAATTAATAAGAAAATTTTCTTGACGAATAAAAACATTCACGAAATTTCTGTTAATATAACATTTTTTATGTTTAATCCGTTAACTAGATCAGAAGTAATTTGAGTTTTTTGTACACAAGTTTTATAATGGACATAATGGGACTATTCTTAACAAAAGTGCCATGCTGTTAGCGTATGCCGATGATATTGATATAATCTGCATGAACACGCGAGCAGTCAGTGCAGCATTCTCAGAGTTGGAAAGAGAGTCGCGTCGGATGGGTCTTACGGTGAACGAGGGCAAGACGAAGTTCCTAGTGTCAACAAACAAAGATTCCCAATGTCTTGGATAGCTCTTTACTGTTGATAACTACGTTTTTGAAGTAGTTAAGGTCTTTATCTATCTTGGAATCAGCATTAACACACGTAATGAAGTCAGCATGGAGGTACTGCGAAGAATCACTCTTGCTAACAGGTGCAACTTTGGGCTAAGTAAGCAATTGAGAATTCGGCCTTCTCTCGAGCAACGAAAACTATACTCTACATATGTCTCATCATGCTTGTCCTTACATATGGCGCTGTAGCTTGGACAATTTCCACTTCAGATGAGAGATTGCTCTGAGTTTTCGAGAGAGAAAATTCATCGGATGCGTTGGCTAGATCATATCGAGCGAATGGAAGAACACGCTCTGGCTAAAAAGGTGTTATATTCGAAACCCGCTGGTGGACGACGCAGAGGAGGAAGACCTAACCTCTGGTGGAAAGATCAAGTACTGGGCAACTTGTCAGCGCTTGGAATTTCTAACTGGCGTCAACTAGCGGAGGAAAGAGTTAGCTGGCGGAGCATGCTAGATTCGGCCTAAATTGATTTTCGGTTATAATGGCCACATAAATAAGTAAGTAAGTTTTATCGTGCGTAATCCTCATTTCTATCGCTGCTGTTGCAGAGGTTCTCATTACACTATGCACACTAGTCTCTAGATTTTTCCAATTCCGATTCTGCGAGTTTGTTTTGAGCTGTGTTCTGCTATGACATGCTATAGCTCCGTATGTCACGATTGGACGTACCATGCTTGGCTTTTTCTGTGATGAATATTATATGTATTTTCGATGTCATTTTACTGTTTAGAATTAACCCTACATATTTGACCCCTGTTTTGGGTGTTATGGTCTCGATTAGAGTTGTATGTCTTCCATCTTGGAAGAGCCCATTTCCTGGTGAATGGAACAATTGTGATTTTGCCCTTCTCCAGGATGGTATATACCCAAAAGCCAGGCTATTACAGTAGATGTTTATTAAGGACGGTAGTATTTCCTTCATACCCTTTTGTAGAACAGCAGGAAGGATACCGTGCGTTCCTGGTGACTTGAAAGGTCGAAAGGTGTTTAATGCCCATTTAAGCCTTGTCACGGATATGATTTTCATCGTTAATTTCCTGAGCCATTCCGCAGTCAGCATGTTCTTATAATTAATCAGTACATGCCCCGGTTGGAAGTGGATGCCCTCAAAAATCAGCTTGTGGTCCCAACGTTTCGCCACTTCAACAAGGATTGCTTCTTCTAAGGCAGTTAATTCTGTATTAGTAAGATACACCTCTCACTAATCTTTCGGTAGCACTGCCATTCTAATGGCCGACGACAGCTCTGCAGAGCTCTTGCTTACAGTTTTCTCCGATGCTCTGGCGTTGCTCTTATTTGACTTCACATTGAGCCTTCTGCCATTAGTGGTGGCACTAAGACATTGCTCCCTTTTTTGCCTAACTGTTTCTAAAGTAACGCCGCTTCTTCTGGCTTAGCCTTATATTCTTCCGCCATTTTTCTGGCCTCAACCGGTTCTAGCCCCTTTTCCAGGTACCTCAGATATCACCTGCACCCGGTTCCACAAGCTCTTGCCTCAGTGCACCAGCAGCAGCATGTTTTGCAGGTACTAGGTACAGTTGCAATCACCCATTACGAAGAAATCCTCAGACGGCTGGATGAAGCACGTTTATCATTATATACTTACTTGTTACCTTTAATACGCTAGTTATTGAATGATTGTATTTGTAAATCGAATGATCACATTCGATGTTTTCAATATTGTGTTAAATATTTTTCACTTTGATTACAACTTCTAACAAACGAACCTATATTTCTTTTGAACACTATTGATCATATTATTTCAATAATCGCATATGAATGCCTCTATTGCAGTTTTCTGTAGTGGCTACAAATCCGAACGATTTTTCAGAGTAATTTCACCGCTTTCTCTTTGTATTAAATTTACAATTTTTCTCTCACAATTATAACAATAATATGGGACATTGTTACGTTACATACCTTGATTATTACCTTGATAATTGCTTATGCTTTTGTTACCTTTTTTTAATTTATTCACTTTCAATGCGTTATTCTGGTTATTTTGAGCGTCTTCAGAATGTTCTGTCTTCTCACAGATTTCATAAAGTTTTGAACGTAAAACTTTTTCCCCTTGGAAACTCAGCAGTGTCAAATGCAGCGCTTAAGTCTTTATATTGTAAAGAGTATCGATAGTTGATTACTCATCACTATTGTGACTGACTCTATTGGCAGCATCGAAACGAATGTCAACAAAAAGAAATAAGCGATAACCAGAACAAGCCAACGAGAAAGGAAGAGAAGAATCTCGATAAAGGAAGATTCTGGGGTGTTGCCAACAGAGTATAAATAGAGCCAGTGTTGAGAATTGACAATCAATCTGCTACCGAACGTGATTGCGAAAACATTGATACAGAGGCAAAAGTTGCAAGTACATTTAAGTGTTATAGTAAATAGTTGATTGTAAACAGTGTTGATTGTAAATAGAGATTATTAAATAAATTGTTGCTGTATATAGTTGCATAAAATAAGTGTTGCAGTGATTATTAACAGAATCCAGTGATCGAACAAGGTAATTCAAATAGAATTAAACGCTCACAGAATAAAAACGTAACAATATGTACCCATATGTATAATAGGATAACAGAAAAAAGAAAACTTAGTATTTTTGGCATACGAGTATTTAGCAAAATCAATCTGATCAGTTAGATTGTTTTTCAATGATTGTTCTCTATTTCATTTATAAAAAACTTAACTGTTATACATAATTGTTAATCTATTCTCTCTATTTTACCTGAACTGACCAATCAGAAAACAGTGCTAATTCAAATTCCAGGTTTGCTGGCCAATTCATTATTTCAATTCAATCAATCAATCTGCAATTTGAATCAGACTAATTTCATGTGGGTCAGTTGGGTAAATATTTATTTTATTCTTTGTTATTTTATTCTTAGTTATTTTATTCTTTGTTCGAAGTGATCGATATAAATTGTTTGCAACATGATCATCCACTATAAATAGTCAAACAGCGACCCAATTTGCATACTTTGTATTATCATGTAAACAATAACACATTGTATACAACTTGCTTCCTGCTCACTTTTGCCTTCTATAGCTGACCATATTCAAAATATTTAGGCTTACACTAAGAACGCTGACAGCTAGTTATTATGAATGTAGCTAACAAATTCAATGTTAACTACAACACCCTTACCGTTAAAAAAAATAATTTTATTATCTAAAATAAGAAAATTATTAATACAACTTATACATTATTAGCTTTTATTTAATTATTATTATGGATTCTTTGTCTTCTTCTCCTATTAATATTACATCATTTAGACCATTTTGCGATATTACTTTGTATGGCATTTAAATGATTTGTTTAGTTTTTTCTTATTTCCAACTTTAATATGTGTTTTAGAGTTAATGAGGATCTTTGTTCTATTGGCGAGTGGGCGACTGTAAATTTGCTACAGTTGAACCCCTTGAAATCGAATGTTCTTCCAATTTCTAAAATATCTTACTCTCATGCTATTTCACCAATTTTTCTTAACGAAACCCAACTTGAATTTGTGAGCAAGGTTAGGAATCTTGGTTTTATTATTAACTCTTCCCTTTCTTGTGAAGACCATATTAATAATGTGGTGAGTAAGTCGTATTCTGTTCTTCGTAACCTCAGAATGACTGCAGCATTTGTGCCATGTGAAGCTAAACGAAAATTAATTCTCCAATTGCTGATCCCTATTTTAACATATTATGATGTTGTTTACAGTAAGCTGGATTCCAGGTCCTTGCAAAAATTACGTGTAACATTCAATAATGCTGTTCGTTACATTTACGGTTTAAAAAAGTTTGATCATGTCTCGGCCTATAGCGGAAATATTCTTGGTGTTGATTTTTCTAATTATCTTGATGCTAGAAATTGCATCTTTTTATACAGACTTATCCACTCGCAGAGTCCAGCGTACTTGTATGATAAGCTTCAATTCTGTAGGTCGGGTAGAGGCAGAAATATTCTTATATCAAGTTTTAATTTAAAAATTCTAGTAGGTTATTCTTCGTTAGCGCTGTTAGATTGTGGAATTCACTTCCGGTACATATTAAAAATGCTGTTACTATGGCAAACTTTAAGCACCTAATTCTTCTACATTTCTCTAACAAACCTTAATTAAAATTTTTTTTTCTTTTCTTTTCTTTTCTTTCTTTCTCTCTCTCTCTCTCTCTCTTTCACACGCACTATCTTTTCTTTTCTTTTTCTTTTCTCTTTTCCCTTTTCTCGACAGCCCTTTAAGCAGTTACTTTATTCATTTATTTTTTAAGCAATTTGTTGTTAATATCTTTGAAGTTGTTATTTCATGTTTACTCTGCGCATGTAAAAGATTATTATATCTTATATGTGAACAAAAATGGAATTAAATAATAAATAATAAATATCGAACAAAAAAAAATATACATACTTCCCAACTTGTGATCTGGTGACGTTTTCGCAAGATAACATGTCTAACTGCCTCAACTGGATGAAGCTAGCGCAATCCTTGTTGATCTCATTCCAAGTCAACTCACTGGACGTCATGTAGTTTGTTCCGCGCGCTATGTGATGGCACCTTCACTCTGAAATGAGGGTGCCATCATGTAGCTAGCTCTGCTTGCTATATGATATGACCACTGGGCAACCTCTTCCTGGTACTCGCTGGGAGGCGGCTAAAGTAAATCTGTGCTCACGCTCCGACGGATGAGAAGGACGATGCGACCAAAGAGGGCTTCTTTCAGAGCCTCAAAGAAGTTCATGACCGCTGGCCCCGCCATGATATCAAAAACGTGCTTGGCGATTTCAATGCTAAGTTGGGCAAGAAAGGTTCCTTTGGTCCAACTGTCGGAAAATTCAGCCTCCAGCAGAACACATTCCATAACGGAATGAGACAAATCGACTTCGCCGCAGCTAAAAAATTGGTGATTAGTAGTAGCAGATTTCAACATCTCGACATCCATAAAGCGACGTGGTTGTCTCCCGATCAACCGACGAAAAATCAAATTGATCACTCGATCACTACCTTATTGCAGCTAAGGTGCGAACATTTTATGTGTCGCAAGAAACAAACAAAGTCCCACACAGAGAAAGCTTGACTTCAATAAGCTGCAATCACTAGAGACAGCAAATGCTTTTACCACTCCACTATCGGATCAGATTATGCAGAACACTCTCCCTCTTGATAATACATGCGCACAGTGGACACATATATAACACTCCATTATTAGTGCTGAGGTAATCTGTTACTATCGGCCTCTGATAAAAGACGAGTGTGCAAGGAGATGAGTGGCGGTTTAAGCCCCAGAACCTCTTCCTGTTGTGACAACAATGGGATTCTGGTTATAGATGTTCAGAGTGTACTAAGCTTACGGGGGAACACCTCTCCACGGTACTGAATGACGACGCTTCGAACAATTTCGCCAGTGGACGAGATCTTCCGAACTCCACAATCACGGATGATGGTATAGATGTTCCACCACCCGACCATGATGAGGTTAGAGAGGCCATTTCTATGCTGAAAAACAACAAAGATGTAGGTGCTAGTGGCCTGCCTGCCGACTTGTTTAAGTCCGGAGGCGATGAGCTGCTCACCAGCATGCACCAGTTCATAAGCAGAATATGGTCAAACGAATGCATGCCCGATGATTGGAGTTTCAGTGTTCTCTGCCTCATACACAAGAAAGGAGACACCACAATTTGCGCCAACTACCGTGGAATAAGTATTCATAACTTCTCATACAAAGTCTTATCGTGCGTATTGTGTGAAAGATTGAAACCTATGCTCAGCAACCTGATTGGACCTTATCACTGTGGCTTCAGATCTGGTATATCCACCATCGATCAAATTTTCACATTACGCCAAATCCTGGAAAAGACCCAAGAAAAACAGATCGACATCGACCTATTTGTCGATTATAAAGCCGCATTCGACAGTCCGATAGGGGTTTACCTCTACACAACAATTTCTGAGTTCGGTATTCCTGTGAAGCTCATTCAGCTTTGCACGGGGTTTCAGACAAGGTGATTGGTTATCGTGCGACTTATTCTTATTACGGAGAAGATAATACGAGCTGCTGATCTACGACATAATGACACTATTTTCAACAAAAGTGTCATGCTGTTGGCGTATGCCGACGATATTGACATAATCGGTATGTACACGCGAGCAGTCAGTGCAGCATTCTCAGTGTTGGAAAGAGAGTCGCGTCGGATGGGTCTTACGGTGAACGAGGGCAAGACGAAGTACCAAGTACCAATACACAAAGATTCCCAACGTCTTGGATAGCTCTTCACTGTTGATAACTACGCTTTTGAAGTAGTTAAGGACTTTATCTATCTTGGAATCAGCATTAACACCAGTAATGAAGTCAGCATGGAGGTACAGCGAAGGATCATTTTTGGTAACAGGTGCAACTTTGGGCTAAGTAAGCAATTCAGAATTCGGCCCTCTCTCGAGCAACGAAAACCACACTCTACATATGTCTCATCATGCTTGTCCTTACATAGGGCGCTGTAGCTTGGACAATTTCCACCTCAGACGAGATAATGTTTGGAGTTTTCGAGAGAGAAGTCCTACGCAAGTACTTTAGACCTACTTGCGTAGGTGGCGAGTATCAAATAAGGTACAACCATGAGCTGTATAATCTGTACGCCAAGACCGACATAGTAAAGCACATTAAAATTTAGCGGCTGCACTGGCTAGGTCATATCGAGCGAATGGAAGAACACGCTCCGGCTAAGAAGGTGTTATATTCGGAACCCGCCTGTAGACGACGCAGGAGAGGAAGACCTAACCTTCGGTGTACTGGAGCACTTGTCAGCGCTTGGAATTTCGAACTGGTGCCAACTAACGAATGAAGGAGTTGGCTCTCGAAACATGCTAGATTCGGTATAAATCGACTTTAGGTTGTAATGGCCACATAAGTATGTAAGTAAGTAACTTCCAACATTAAAATTAGCTGCTTTTGCATTTGTTTGTTGCGATTTTATTTAATTTTTTTTTTTACATTCTATATATTTTATTGATTCTTCTGATTAAAACTAACAATAAATTTAAAAAAAACCACGATCACATGTTGTAGAGCCTTCGGATTAGATTTGAAAAAAAAAATACATAAATATATATTAGAAAAAGGTAAGAAATCTTTATTTGAGTCGATAGAACGATCTATATTATTTAATGTTTAAGGATCATTGCACGTAAATGTTGACCGCGGCTGTGCCTTAAATGGTTCATACGCTGGGTCCAATTTTGGCATACTCTCTCCAACATATCTGCTGGTATCTCACGAACAAATTTCTCAATATTGGCTTCTAGTGCTCCAACCGTTGCTGGCTTATCGTTATAGACATGAGCCTTAACACAGCCCCACAAAAAATAGTGTAAAGGCGTTAAATCACAAGATCTAGGCGGCCAATTGACCTGCCCCAAACGAGAAATAACGTGTTCACCGAACTCTCCTCTCAATTGAGCCATTGTTTCTCATGTTGTAACCACATGTCAGCCAAGTCCAGCTCTTCCATTCTGAGCTAAAAAAGTTTCTATTCATCGCACGGTAGCCCTCGCTATTCACAGTAACGTTCCTGCCTTCGTCATCTTTGAAAAAGTACCGTCCAATGATGCCAGCGGCCCATAATCCACACCAAACAGTGCATTTTTCGGGATGCATTGGCAGTACTTGTAATGCTTCTGGCTGCTCTTCACACCAAATACGGCAATTTTGATTGTTCACGTATCCATTCAACCAGAAATGAGCTTCGTCGCTGAACACAATTTTCGATAAAAAAGTGGATTCTCATCTAAATTTGCCTGCTCCCATTCACCAAAAGTTAGCCATTGTGGTCGGTCGTGCGGCTTCTATTCTTGCACCTGCTGTATTTTAAACAGTTTTACACCCAAATACTTCCGCAAAATATTCCACGTAGTGGAGTAACAGAGGCCCAATTGCTGCGAACGGCATCGAATCGATCATTCATACACGATGCACTTTATTAACCGAACATGATTTTGATAATAAATTTCAATAATCTTCAAGCGTTGTTCGTTTGTAAGTCGATTCATGGTTAAATTGTAGACCAAACTGAACATGTTTGACAGCAACAGATTACATGAAAAGAGCTGAGCTGCCAAAAACAGAGTTGCTAAAAAATCACCCTGGATATATACTTAATGTATCAAATATTACTTGCCAATGATTTGACTTATTACGGTATGGCAAAGAAAAAATATGATATAAACCATAAATTGCCTTCAATTTTAAAACGTCCTTTGTCTTTAGGCGGATATGTCCCTGGATGTTTATTAGGCGTAACACCAAAGCCAAATTGGTATGCCTCTCAAGCTTAGCTAAATAGTTTTTTGACAATGTGGAAAATTCATCAGCTACAATCGGAATGTGTAAGTTTTGTGGATATTGAACTTTTTAATGTACCAAGGAGCATTGGTAATCTTTGGAACGATTTTAGATTGGGTTATTTGGAGTTTTTCCACGTTTTAAGATGATGCAGTACCCCAGAGTTGATACCGTAAGTCTATATGTGTTTAATGACAGCTTTATAAAGAGTACTTTATAGTCCAGTTTGAGCTTGGGCTGTCTATTTAAGAGCTAGGCCAATTTATTTACTTTAAGCTCTATTTGGGTTGCTTTGGTACTTATATGCTTTGTCCATGTGAATCTCCGATCGAGATGCATTCCGAAATACTAAAGCCCGAGGGATCGGCTTGGAGTTATTTAGCACAGGTGGACAAAAACTCCTGCATAGAGTGAACGTGATGTTAATACATTTGGACTCATTGACTTTTATTCTCCAGCAATCAAGCCATTCTTGGAGTGTATTTACATGTTCTTGGGGAAGTTGTAATGCCAATATCGGGTCTGGATGAGGGCATAATATGACTGTATCATCTGCAAAAGTGTTAGTGACTGTGTTGGCGTTGGTCGGCATATCAGCATTGCATAACGTATAGAGCAGGGGGCCCTATACGCTGCCTTGTGGTACTAAAGCGGGACTGAATTATTCAATTGAAGTGAAGCATTTATGTCTTACCACAAATTGCCGATCTGAAAGGTAGGTTTTCAGTAACATGTGGATGCTGGAAGGCAACATATTCTTTAATTTGTGCAGAACTCCTTCATATCAGACCTTATCAAATGCCTGAGTTATATCGAGAAATATCGCGGAACAGTAGTGTTTTCTTTCGTATGTGTCTTGTATAATGTTTACAATGTGGTGGATTTGCTCGACAGTGCTGTGTTTCTCTCGGAAACCAAACTGACGTTCAGGTATGATGACCGCATTTCTAATGCGCTTTATTATATAATTTTCAAAAAGTCTTGAAAAAGTTTATAATAAACTAATGGGTCTGTAGAACGCGATGTTTGTTGGATCTCTTCCAGTTTTGAGTATCATGATAATTTGGAAATTTTCCATGCCTGTGGAATGCAATCGGGCGAATTAATGCATTAAATATATGCATAAGATGCATTACAGCTATTCCCGGGAAGTCATTTGTACTGTAATCAAATCACGTCCTGGAGATTTTTGAGGGTTTAGTGCTTTGCTCGCGTTTATAAGCTCTTTTTTCGAGATCGATATTCCATTAATGCTGCAGTTAGGGTAAACTTATGGCAACGGGGTATCGAGGCTAGCCACGTTAGGGGTAAACACCTGCAGTAGGTGATTGGCAAAGCAATTCCTTTTTCTGCGTCACTTCTTGTCCAATAACCATTGGGGAGACGGATTAGAGACTCCTCTTGTAAAGGATTTTAGTTTTTTAGTCGCTCGCCATAGTTAGAAGTTCGAGTTTTCTGTAGGACATAGAGCCTCAAGATATTACTGAAATTCAGATATTTATTTCTTTTTAAAAGACGATAAAATTTGTTGGTACAATCGTTCAGCTTATTTTTCAGAAATGTTGATCTATACTTTTGCCATTCACGGCTTATAGATATTTTTTCAGAGACGAGCTCTAGAATTTCTTGGGGGTGTGTTCTAACCAGATTTGATGGGCTTTAGTGTGCAAGAATTAAGGGAAGATAGTTCCAAAGAGGAATGCACGCGGGAGTGTACATTCTTCAGCCTTTTAGTGATTGCAAAATCAATAAAGTCTGGAGTAATTTGTCTATCTGATGGCCACTATGTGCAATTACCGTTGGACAAAGCATTAAGTGTAAGCGCATTTACCACTGCCTACAAACGTGAGCCCCATTGGATATGCTTTACATTAAAATCTCCAGCAGCTATAAATTAAGTACCGAGGGTACTAACAAATTGTTTGTATTGCTCCTCATTAATACTAGATCTGGGTGGACAATAAATAGCTTAGATTTTTAGGTCCTTAATATATATTCTTCTTATATTCTTCGATCGAAAGAGTCGTTGCGTGTAAGTGATCGGTATAGTGGCCCTACATTGGGGAATGCCGTATTCTTTTTGTTATAAGAACAGCTGTACAACCACGAGCTTTGCCACCACTCTGCTTGATGTTATAAAATGTGTATCCTTCCAATCGAAATCAATTTTTTAAGTGAGGCAAGTATTAGCATCAGATTTACGGAGTGTGCTTTGAGAAACAATTTAAGCTCATTTGTATGTTGAATTAGGCCATTTGCTTTTCAGTGGCAGATATTTAAAGCACGCATGGCTTTGCTTGGAGAAGCAAAGCTAACAAAAACAGATTCTGGTTTCGTAGCATGTCTTGAATCGTTCATATTTGCTGTAAACATTTGAATTGTTTTCACAAGCGAACTACTCTCTTCACTAGAAGGTATTATCGAAGGAATTCCTTTGAGATTATTTGCGTATGAGACTGTTTGAAATTGGGGTTCGGTAGAAGGAGCATAATTAGCTGGTTTCGACTGAGGCATACGTTTTTGTTTAACCTTAGAACCGTGACATGGCTATACAACTTAATCTCGTGACTTGGGCACTCAGTGCCCAGCCATGTATTTTGTATGGGAATTTAAGCTTTTTAAGGATTTTTTTTTATAAAAAAGTGAATATTTCGTCTATTTATGCATACAATTTAATGAAGCATGTATTTATTGTTAGAAACAAAGTTTTTTACTTGGAAAAAATTGAAACCATATAAAGTTTTAGTTTTGAACTGCTCAAATGAGTGAAATTCTCCGCTGTCTTTTTGATTCGTTTTGATTTGGCGTTGGCGTTGTTGGAGTATTGTCCTCGTCTTCATCAATATCTGAGTCCGTGTCAGCATCGGCTTTATATTTTGTGAAATAGCACATTTATATAGTGTTTGGTGCATGTCGGAGTAAGGCAATGGTAATAAACTACTGTTGTTTTGTTCTTCCCCGTGGACATATTCTTCTAAACGTGGATCTGAAATGGGCTGACCATTATCTTCTCCGAAGTCAGACTGGTCACTGCGTATCGATTCGTGGTCGCCACCAAATGTAGGTTGGCCAAATAAACCGACAATTCCTCACTCATTTCAAAAAAATATAATTATCGCAACTAAAAATTAACTGTTCACTTGAAATTTTTACGCGAAACTGATTAGTAATGCACAAAACCACCAAAAACTCTTAGAAAATAAACGTTATCCATACAAAATATATGAAGAAATATTATAACGTATAGCGTACTTACCATATAAAATGCCGTTACTTTCTTATTATAAGAGTTATACGCCTAAAATTTTGTCAACCTATAAATAAAAGTACAATATATCTGCCTACCAAAAAATTTAATTTGACTTCTTGAACCCCCGGAATTCAACATCAAAAACGAATATGGGCACTGAGTGCCCAACTCACGGTTCTAAGGTTAATGCTGACGTATATAGAACATTCTCTATAGTTGGCTGTGTATTGTCACAGCAGTTATTGCATTTTTTTACTCTGAAGTCTTCCTTTGGCGTGGTGCGAAATTGAGACTCATGTAGGTCATCACAAATAACACATACACTGGAAAGTGTACAATATTTCTTGGTGTGTCCAAATTCCTGGCAATTAGCCCATTGAACTAGACCCAGCTGCTTACGGGGCTCTTCTACAGTGATTTTCCGGTGTAACAAATAGCGTAGACTATAAATAGAATGAGCTTCTAATTTCTTCAAAGCCACATTTTCTGGCTTTAGCTCAACTCTGTAGAGGGACAGTGGAGCTTTGTTTGTGCCTCCTCGGGAATATCTTCGGAACCTACTGTAGATGTTAATGTTTCAACCAAGGGATTGAAGTTACGTCTCCGAAGGTAAATTTGTGGAGGCTTTGCTTTTCTTCCATCTTTGTGGCCAAAGGAGTCTGATTAGTTGGTGAGTAGTGGAAATTGATTTGTCGAAGTGTTGGCAACGTCCTCATTATTGTGTAATCAATTTTGGAGTTTGCATATTAACTGTGTAGCGAGTTTGCATATTAACTAATATGTAGCGGTCCATACCAGTCCGTACTGCCGCCTCTTTCGATAGCTGGACACGATCAACTCCAATTTGGACCTATTTACTATTGGCTGGTGTTGTGATATTAGCCACTGTTGCGATTGGTGACTCAGGTATATTTGTTTCGCAATTTATATGTTGCGAATCATTATGATGTTTAGATACATTGCTGCTTGGGGTTTGTTTACAAGCAACATGTGTCAGTTTCTCACCGTATTAATTTAGAGTTGTTTGTGTACCATTTGCTAGAAGAGATGGACATTGACAACTCCATGAGAGTGCGCTTGCATTCGTATTTGTTACTAATACGGGAGTATTATAAATATTGCTATGTACTATACTTACTTTCGAAGAAGAATACTAATCAATTATTGTTTTAAGGCAGGCATCGGCAAAAGCTGCTCATATGAGCTCTCCCACATCACACGCATTCTTACGCTCTTTCAATTCAATCGTTGTTGAGACAGCAACGAAGCAACACGTGCACGGGTGCGCTAATAATTTTTTTATTTTTTCTTGTTACAGTGGACATGTATGATAATATGGCTGCAAGAAAATATTTTATGATTCCGAATGCTTTCAATGCAATGCAATGTCTCCTTTGTCATAATTCTTTATGTTTTAAGAAACATAATGTCAAAAGACATTATGATATGTTTCATAAGGATTTTGACAAATTTCAGGGTGAAGCAAGGGATAATTTATATATTGAAAAGAAAAAGCAGTTCCTTTTAAAGCTGAAGGAATGGATTTCTAAAGAAGAAAATGAAGATAAAAAAGGCGCTGGGAAGCCAAAAACCGCAATAAAAATGACTTTGTCTAACTTGATTAGCTTAAATATTGTTAAAAAGGGAAGGCCTTTTTCTGATGGGGTTTATATGCAAGGCATTTTTAAACAAGTTTTGCAGAAACTAAATAGTCATTTGGTCGATGTCATTGAAAACATTCCTTTGTCCCCTAGAACTTTATCTCGGCGGACAGATCAAATTGGTGTATTTATTGAAGTGGAAATTGAAAAGAAAATTAATTCTTGCAAATTTTTTTCAATATGTTTGGATGAAAGCACTGATATAAATAACCTTTGCCAACTAGTTATTTGTATTCGAAGTGTAGATTCCAACTACGAAGTTTTTAATTCCATGTTTTCATTAGAAACTTTCTATGGAAACGTGACCGGCAAGCTGGTATTTGTAGTCGTTTTAGAAAAACTTTCTAAAATCGAGCTAAGTAAGCTTGCTGGAGTATGCACGGATGGTGCAAGTGTCATGATTGGCAGAAGAGAGGGCTTTGTAGGACAGGTAATAAAGAATGATATTAATGTTTTTTCTTTTCATTGTATTATCCATCAACTTTCACTTGCATGCCAGTCTTAAGCAACCATTCCACCATGAAAACTGCAGAGCAGATAATTAATAGAATAAGAGGAGGGCATCATTCGCTTACCCACAGGAAATTTACAAAATTTTAAAAAAATTGTAATGCCTGCTATGGTGACCTTGTAATGTTCACGGAAGTTCGATGGCTAAGCCGCGGTAATTCTCTAAATAGATTATTTGCTTTAGGGAAAGAAGTACTACAGTTTTTGCGCTTGGAAAATTTGAGCGAAACAGAAAATTTAGTACAGGTTTTATTGGATGATGACTTTATTTTTGATTTAGCATTTCTTTCAGACTTAACTTATAATTTAAATGAATTAAATTTGAACCTACAAGGAAAAGAAAAAACCTTACCCGATCTGTTTGAAAAAGTTATAAGTTTTCAAACCACTTTATATTTACTCTTAGCTGAGGTTCAGTCGGGTGATTATTCAAATTTCCCACGAACTGCTGCTATTATTGCTAACACAAAAGGTCTTACAAAAAAAGATGACCATGTCAACATTTTGAAAACCCTTTTTTTTAATTTTGAGGAGAGATTCAAAGACTTTAAGAAAGTTCAGAATGTAATTGATCTCTTTAAAAATCCATTTACCTTGATATATGCAAGTATGAATTTAAAATTCAAGTAGAACTTGTAATCTTGCGTATTGAAATGAGCTTTAATATATGTAGTAAATCAGACTTTATTGAGTTCTGGAGAAATTTAGACGACTCTTTGTATCCTCAACTCAAAGAAATTTCTTTAAAGTATTTATCACTTCTCCCTTCAACATATTTTTGTGAACAAATTTTTTCTGACTTAAAATTCATTTGCTCCAACCACAGAAATAAATTAAACAGGAGCCATATTAAAAATATTCTTTTAGCAAGAAACTGTTCCAAGAATATTGATATTAATAATAATATTAATTAATAAGCCTCCTTTTTTTTATTCTTTTTGTTGATAAAAAAAACAAAATAAAACACAACTTTATACGCCAGACATATTTGATACGTTTTTTTTGTTCTTATAAGCACTGTGCAGCGCAATTCTCTCTCGCGCTCACCAATACACACTCAAAAATGATTTTGCCGACCCCTGTTTTAAGGTTGAAGTAGCAACAGACGAATTTTTTACCGCTAAAAGAGATTCACTCGCGATCGAATGACGGCAGGGAGTGTGAAACACTAATCGTTGTTTTTTCACTCTCCTTCACGTATTTGTTTTTATATTATCTTTATACATTTTCTAATTTTAATTTTTTTATTTTCTTTTTAACACCAAAGTGTAGGATTGCTTACAATTAAACCTTATAGTGAAAATACAATTGGTGCGGGGCTTTATGTGGCGCTGACTGGTATAGGATTTTCCATGTGTTAGAGCGAGACAAAAAGAAAAGCTTTTATGTCAGCTAGAAGTAAAGTATAATCTACATTTCAAACCATCATAGAATCGATTCTATGTTACAAGCAGCGTGTCGCTTCATTCTGCACAATTTTCCAAATAACATACTCATTCAAAAGGTGTATACTGTGTGGTTGTGAGTATGTATGGTAATGTAATAGTTCCTCCCAATTATCTTTACCGTCCATAGTCATTAGAAAATCATTCAAAACCCTGTGATTTCAACTTCATTACAAATTCAGCACTTATTAATATGATTCGTTACCATCTTGTTTATATTCTTCCAAACATTGTTTTGCTTAAACTTACTTATACAACTTATTATAGTTATAATTTTCAATTAATTTCTTCATTTCTTCCTGACTCTCGGTGGATTATATATTATTATGTGTAGACAATTATCTGTGGGTGCCGTAGCTCAGTGGTTAGTGTGTTCGCCTTCTGATCTGTAGGTCGTGGTTCAATACCCGGCTGATGCATAACAAATTTAATATCGAAAAGATTTTTCTTTCGAACGGTACCCACCTGTCGGCAAGCAATTGGCAATTCTTACGACAGTAACAACTTGCCATGAAAAAGCTTCTAAAAAGAACTCTGTGACAAAGCTCAGAAAAAGTGATGTCACAAGCGTTCTGCCGTTCGGAACCGGCTAAAATAAGTAGGTCCATTCTAATACTGTCCAAAATTTAAGACGCACAACAGTAATGGAAGAGAAGCTCGGCCAATGAGCCCTTTGGTGCTTTAAGTGCCACAAATTTATTTTTTTAGACAATTATTCTTTTTCTTTTTTTTCAATTTACTATAAACTCGTGCACAGATATTTTCTCAAATATTTCATAATTTCTTGACAAAACTAAATTTTTCAAATTCGCATATTTCACATAGGATAACAGTTTTCTTAACTCAATTTTAACTCTGATAAAGTTCCATCACTGAACATGCACTGTATCTTTTACTTCATATATCTTTTCTCTTTGGGCTCCATTTTTATCTAGTTTCCTCTTTTTTATATTTCTTGTATCTGAAATCGATATGCACTCCCAAATGTGGAGGTGATGAGTCTCCACCGGTGGCATCGCTGTCGACATTTTACTATTACTTTTTCTTATAAAGGGTTATCCATTTCGCGGTTTCAAAAGTATAGGGCTAGAATTCGATATCTGTCAAACTGAGTTGTTAAAACAATTTCTTTTTTTTTCAGTTCAAAGTCTGACATTTGCGAAAATGGACCGCTTAACTATCGCACAACGCAAGCAATTGGCGTAGTTGGACGAAGGTGAAGAACTGTTAGTCCCTCCGTATATATGGAGCAAACAGGGGGCTTCATTGTAGAAGTGGATAGACACAAAGTTTGTAAACTTAAAATGGCTATATATGTATTAAAACAAGCTGTGGTTCAGAAAAATAACCACAGTATTTAAAGATTTTGGTTTAAAGCAGCCCCATTATGATCAATATATTTTTTATTTAAAGCTTGGAAACAACATGATGATAGTAGCATTGCATGTAGATGATATTATCATCGCATCAAACTGCAATTTTAACACAGAAAATTTCATAAAGCAGTTATATCTATATTTTGAAATATGAAACATGATGGTACCAAAACATTGTATCGGGTTAGAAATATACATCCAGGATCTATATCCGCATCACAACCAGGATATACTCGTATAAGGAGTTTAGTTAGTAAGTATGACATGGAAAATGCAAAACTATAAGCATACCGATGAAAGAAAAAACAAGCCTTGATAAAGAACCAACAATTCCAAGAGAAGGAGAAAAAGAAAATCAAAAAATGTATTCGACCTGACATATGTTGCAGTGTAAATACGCTTTCTTAATTTTGTCAGGATTCGAGGAAGCAGCATTGGAATGTAGGTACGAATTTACTTAAATATTTAAATGCAGCAAAAGATTTTGTATTTCTTAAAACGGGGTTTTGTTGATGCAAATTGTGCTCAAGATACTAATGATAAAAAATCTTAATCAGGTTTTTGTTTTTTACTCTCAGGTGCTGTCATGGCGTGGTACCATCATCAAGTGCTGAATCTGAATATATGGCTTCAGCCGAAGCAACGAAAGAAGAGTGCTATTTGAGATATTTTTTGGAAGTTCAAACCCACTAACTCAATTACAATTTACAATGATTCACAAAGCGCACAATGCATTGCCAAATTTAGTGTTCGTTACTCTCGAACTAATCACACTCACTACAGATACCACTTCATCCGAGAAGCTAAAGAAAACAATATTGTGGAAATAAAATATATGAAAAAAAAACGAGATGCCACCAGAGGTTTTAACCAAACCGCTGGCTAAAATCAAACATAATTTTTGTACAACGTCTATGGGAATCACACTAGCAAGTAAACGCTGTTGAGGAGGCGTATTGAAGATCAACAACGTTTATCATTATATACTTACTTATTATATTATTTTTATCTTTAATACTGAAGTTATTGACTGATTGTGTTTCTAAATCGAATACTCGCATTTGATGTTTTCAATATTGTAGTAAATATTTTTGAATTGATTATAATTTCTAACAAACGATCACACATTTCTTTTGAACACTATTGGGCATGTTATTTCAATAGTACTGACGAAAAAATACGGTGTATTGATATACTAGCAATTCACCGCGAATAATTCACAGGTGAATATTTACGCATTTCAGACCTCACCATCAAGATTAGGGAGATGTTTGAAACCGAAAAGCATATGGATATGCAACAAAACCCGTTGCCAATCAAAGGCGTCTTGATATTGAAATCTCAACTAGTGGCGTAAAACAGCAACAACGTGTGAAATTACAGTAAAGGCAATCAACGAATATTAATGAGAGAATTATAGCGAAACATTTACGAAATCTGGACTGAGCAAAGTGCAGCAGCATATCAACAGTGTCCACACAATTGCTTCACAGAATACCAACAGAAATCAGCAGTTTCAGTTAAAACTGCCTAAAATTGTGTTTTGTAAATTCAGGATTCTTACTAAATCTCATCATAAATTAAATAAAAACCGCAGCTGGAATTATTGCAAGAATTATGTTATTATTGTATTATTACTGCTTATTAATAGTATTATTAAAGCTAAATTAATGTATGGCTACGAGTAACTGTACAGAATTAGAAAAAAATGTACTCCAACGGTAATCAGAACACACAAACAAAATCAAACATGAGAGAAACTAAAAGAAATAAAATAGTAGTAGGTGCGACTATGTCTCAGGGTTGATATAATTCTTAATTTCCACCAGACTTATTATTCGGGATTAAAAAAAAAACACATGGAATTATTACAAAAATTATGTACGTGCAAGTGTTTATTAATAGTATTGTCAAAGTTAAATTATGTATGTATGTATGTATGGCTAACTATACAGAATTAAACTGAAATGTACACCAACGGTAATCAGAAAACACACACACAATGAGAGAAACTAGAAGAAATAAAACAGTGATGCGTGCGACTATGTTTTAGTGTTGATATAATTCTTACAAATTGTAATTCCAAAATTAGCCGGCAGCTAACTAGGTAGCATTCAAGAACCTTTACTAGCATCAGCAATAAGTGATGCAGTAAGTGATGTCCAAAAAATGTTTCATTTAACAACGCATTAGTAGACGAGCCAAAAGGTTTCATTAGTGATTTACAGAAAATTATACAATTGCATGGAATATTTAGATCAACAAGAGGCTAGTTGTGACGACAACTTGTAAATAACTTTTTATCTCATCCGAAAATGAAAAACGGAAAAACATAACCTTGCACGGTTTGAAGGTACAAGGGCTTCCAGTGAACGAGCGAACAAACATGACTCAAACAATACTGAAACAAGTTTATGGAACATAAATGCATTTGGTATCCTATCTATGCATTCAACCTGTGTCACCAAGTGTAATATTCGGCCATATTATGACGATCGGCAAACTTGCTGAAGTAAAACGAATAACTAAGATTAGATAATAGATTGATGAGTTGCAATATTCAGAAACAACTCCAACACATCGAGAAGATGCCCGTTGAAAACCATTTCTATAGATCCCATAAATATGCAGGCTCTATAGCTCTGTTTTTGATTGTGACATTTATCGGCATCTTTGTACAGGGTGATTTTTCAGCAACTTACTTTTTGGCAACACTGTTTTTGGCAGTTCAGCTGTTTTCGTATAACATGTTATTGTCAAACATGTTCAGTTTGTTCTGTAATTTAACCATGAATCGACTTACGAACAACGCTTGCAGATTATTGAACTTTTTATTATCAAAATTCATGCTCGGTTAAGAAAGGGCATGGTGCACTTTTTCCATTTTATGGTCAGCTCATTTCTGGTTGAATGGATACGAGAACCTTTAAAATTGCCGTATTTGGTGTGAAAAGCAGTCAGAAGCATTACAAGTACTGCCAATGCATCCCGAAATGTGCTGTTTGGTGTGGATTATGGGACGGTGGCATCTTTAGACCGTACTTTATCAAAGACGACGAAGGCAGGAACGTTACTGTAAATGGCGAGCGCTACCGTGTGATGATTACGAACTTTTTTTTGCCCAAAATGGAAGAGCTGGACTTGACTGACATGTGGTTTCAATAAGACGGTGCCACATGCCACACAGTAAGCGAAACAATGGCCCAATTGAGAGGCGAGTTCGGTGAACAGTTTATTTTTAGTTTGGAGCAGGTCAATTGGCCACCTACATCTTGCTATTTAACGCCTTTGGACTATTTTTTGTAGGACTGTTAAGGCTCATGTCTATAGCGACAAGCCCGCAACGGTTGACTCACTGGAAGTCAATATTGAAGAATTCATTTGTGAGATATCAATTCTTAGCAAATACTGTTTTGCCCGGGCTAAATCCCAACGTAGTAAGACATATTTTCACATACAAACCTCAACAGTAAATGTAAATAGAAATTATATTAGAATTTTCCTTCTAAGGTATTTTATAACGATAACTAAAATCGCAAACGATCTTAACGTTCTTATAGTTCCTCAAATATTGTTACATATTTCTATTTTCTTTTAATCATATACATGTTAAGTTTAATTCTTCTATTTTGTATCAATGAAAAAGTTTGGGCATACTTGGAGATGTTAGTGACTGCGATATTTTCATCATTTAATATTAGTCGATTTAAAATGTCAACTGCGTTACGCTAATTGCCCAGAATATTCTTGTGGATTATTTCAAAATTCAATAGTTCAATATCCAAAGTTCAATATAAGCCCGAAGGCCTCTTTGACTGAGCTTCTATGAACTTTATGAATTATGAACTTTTTTTTCTTTTAGCAGCTTTCTCATGGCAAATTGTTATAGCCGGAAGAATTGTCAATTGCTTGCCGGCTGGTGGGTACCGTTCGAAAGAATAATCTTTTCGATATTAAAGTTGTGCTTCACCCTTATATTGAAACCACGACCTACAGATCAGAAGGCCAACGCACTAATTTCTGAGCTACGGCACCCACCCAGTTTATCCTTGAAAATATAAAAAAACTATTTCGGAACAAGAGTTCACTAATGAAATTTGAACTATAGGATTCAAAATTCATTGATTGGGCCATATCTGTAAGGGTACGGAATATGCCACATTGATTATTCAATTCTGAGCGTCGACAAAAATATTTTGTCCTGATTAATAAATTAATCAACAATGTTTGTATGAGATTGGATATGATGTCATCATTCTAGCGTTCGACTACGCCTATGTAACACTAAAATCACCTCATTGTAGCGTTATACCATTTATCTGATCTACGTATGTACAGTGGCTCCCAGCTTATTTCGTACAGTGACAGTTTAAAAATTGCTGCAGTCGTAATTCCTAGTATAGCAAAAATTTGAACAAAATATAAATGCCATTTTAGAAAGGAAGGTTTGTTTTTTATTTTCCAAAATTTACTTTTTCAAAATTTTAGTGTTTGACACTATAAAAAAATAAAATAAGAAAAAAATAGGAAAATTCATGTCACAGCTTATTTCGTACAGTCTCTTTAAGTTCAAACTAAAAACAAAGTAAGTTGATTTTAATATTTAGTTGACATCCCTTAGCGTTAATGACAGCCTGGAGTCTATTTGGCATTGAATCCACCAATTTTTGAGTGATGTCTGGTGTGATTTTTTTCCATTCTTCCATCAGTACCTTCTTTAGGTCTTGCTTATTAGAAATCTTGTGTGTTCTTATTTTATTGTCCAAAATAGACCAAAGATTTTCAATCACATTCATGTCAGGTGACTGTGGTGGTGGAGACATCAAGTGTGGGCAGTTCCAAATAAGCCAAGATTGCACAATCCCAGATTTATGTTTTGGGTCATTATCTTGGTAGTACCGAAATTCTTCCCGCAAACCCAGTTTGTCTGCACTTTGAAGTAAATTGTTTTTCAGAATCTCGAGGTACTTCATTTTGTCCATTGTTTTCTCAATAAAAACCAATTCACCTACTCCGGCTGCTGACATACAGGCCCAAACCATCACGCTACCGCCACCATGCTTCACTGTGGGCTTAAGGTTCTCCTTGTTTAGCTCGGTATTCGCTTTACGCCAAACATATGACATTCCGTCCGAGCCAAAAATATTAAACTTAGACTCATCCGCGAAAATAACGGTATTCCAGAACGCAGGAGTATTAATAATATGCTCTTTGGCGAAGTCAAGTCGGCGTTGTATATTCATTTTCGAAATGAATGGTTTCTTTCGGGCTACTCGACCGTTCAAGTCATGATTGCGCAGCACACGTCGGACAGTTTCAGCACTGGATGATTTTCCTATTTCACGCTGAACCTCTGCAGCCAACTTCGGAGCGGATAACTTTGGATTTTTCTTAATTTTTCGTACAATATAACGCTCGTCTGAAGCGTTGAAAATCTTATTAGGTGCTTCTCTGCCCTTGTTCTCCAACCGATTTTCGCGAACGAAGCGTTGAATGATGTATTGGACAGTTGAGGCACTTAAATTTGTCATTTCAGCAATTTTTCGCACACTCTGACCTTTCCTAAAATGGTTAATTACCAGTTTACGCTGTTCCATCGTTTTACGACGACCCATAACGCTAAATGTTTAATTTACAGCACTTTAACTATTTAAAATAATAATAATAAAAAATGTTATAATAGTTAAAAAGGTCCAAAAACTCATACAATTCAAAAAAACTTTGTAACTGCGCGGCAGAATGAAACTTACTTACATTGAAGTTTGTGTACGAAATAAGATGTGAGCTGAAAATCAGCTGATCAATAGTTTTTCTCTCTTGCATAACAAAAAGAAAAATTTTTGGGGTTCCCCGTTTTCTTATTAGGTTTACTAAACACATACACAGACATCTACATTCAAAACTTATCGATAAGTTTTTTAGTTTCGATGTTACAGCCATGTACATAAAAATATATACACTGTACGAAATAAGCTGTGAGCCACTGTATATATATATATATATATATATATTTATGTATACCTATTGAATTTCGTTTACCTAAAATGCATGTACATAGAAATTATCATTATTGGTACAAATAAGTACCGTACATTTTGAGTATTGACCGAATAAAATGAATTGCTTTTTTTCAGTAAGAATTGAGCCGTCGTGTTTGCGACATTAAGTAGTCGTTTTATTCTTACACAATGTCACTGATTGGACTGATTTTAGTGAGCCTTCATGAATTTCTCCATTGGGAATTGTAATTCTTAAACTTTCTGCTGTAGAGTACATTCGTTTGTTTTAGTAGCTATATGCCTTCATGTTATATGTTTTTAAACCAATAATATAAGTGACCGCCGAATGGATTGGTTAGATGTTTAGATTTTGTTTGCTCATGAGACCTTAACTCTTAATTGTCCCGCTCATATTTCATAAAGGATTCCTTGAAAATCTCCTTGCTAGGCTTTGAAAAATGTGTAAGACAATTCACACGAGTTTACAGCTCGAAATCGAAAGTGGTTTTTATATTGACCCCTTCGTAATAAATACTGAGAAAGATACGATTTTTTTGTATTAGTATTATACTCTAGAGAGGCTCCTCCCATTTTTTTATTGTTGTTATTGCAGGTTCCTTTTTTCTCCCTGCCTCGATAATTCCATAGTATCATGTATATGGATAGAAAAAAATAATAAAAAATTAGTATGGCCGCAAAAAACGAATGCCTAGGTAAAATTAGTGTATGTGTGTGTGCCTATGTGTATAACGAAACAACAAAGGTAACATGTTTGAAATATGCAAATCAAAAAAACAAAAAATGGTGGTGGTTTTTCAACCGTTAGTTCGACGACACTTTGTTACTTTTTCGCTCTACACCATTCCTTCTTTTAATATATGCACTCACTTTACTTAACCCTCCTTTGTATTTTTTTTTGTTGCAAGAAATTTTTCTTTATTTTATATTTCTATGATTCTGATTGTCTTTTGTCACCCTACTGCCAAAGGAGTGGCAAAAAATAGTGTTCATGTACCATAGCACAAAATACTATTAATATTTATCGTTATTCAGCATTTTGATATTCTTCATATTATATTTTTTATACCCTGCACCTAAAGAGGGTATTTTCAACTTGACTATATGTTAATAACCACTTGAAAGAATTGCGAGTATATAGGAAAGTGTATATGTACATCACACGATGAGAGATAAAGAGAGAAGACCCAATAAACTACATATATATATAAACGAACACTACAAATTTAATTAATATCATAAAAGTGTAGAAAATTACGTATGTGCATAATATAAAACATAGTGTGTATATGTATACACATTAATCGTTATAATTATATACTTAAAAAGTGTCTTTCAATTAAACACACTTCGAAAGACATTTAAATTACAAAAAAAAATTAAATCACTCTCAATTATACAGAACGCAATAGATGTTTTAAAATATTGAAGTTAGGAAGAAGCACAATTTGTAAAACAAAAAACATTGAATAGAACTCACCATTCCAATTTTTTACTTGCTCTACTGTCGTGGTAACTCCATGTTATTTCTCACATCTATTCTCACAATGACGAAATTCTAATCCCTTTGCATTTACACTGCAATTCGTGTATATAGCAACGCACACGAATTCTGTGCATGCACACCAAATTGAGTTAAAATTCATTTTTAAATACATTTTTATAATTAGGATTCTTTTGACATTGAGCCTGAAATAGCTGGGAAATCTTACAGTGGAGGTTGTAGGTCTGGCCGAGTAAAACAAAACTGCATAATTGGAATTTTCAGGACACCCACACAATCTTGACATACTGTCAAAAACCGAGTTTGCCCTCTTTTCTTCATTTATGTCAATTATAAACCGTTGGCGTTCCACAAGGAAACGTTTTGGGGCTCTTACTGTATATCTTATATACTTCAGATATGCTCAACAATAACTATACATTCATATCGACCTTTGCAGATGATATCGGCAATATTGTGCCCTCGCTTTAACCCCATATAAGCTACTAAACTCCTGCAGACTCATCTCGATTCTCTCGAAATCTGGTTAGCAAACTGGTGCATAAAAGTCAATGAATCAAAGAGTGTACATGTAATTTTCACACTAAGGCTAGATACATGTCTCCGACTTAAAATAAATAACAAATCAGTTCCACAATGTTCCTCAACAAAGTACTTGGGTATTCACCTCGACAGAAGGCTGACATGGAAAAATCACATAGAGTCAAAGAAAACTCTGATCAATCTTAAAATGAATCAGTTATGGTGGCTGTTACACAAAAGATCAAAGCTGAATCTCGAATACAAAGTGCTATTATATAAAGCAATCCTGAAGCTAATCTGGACTTATGCTATTCAGTTTTGGGGCACCGCATCTCCCTCAAATATGGAAAATTTGCAGCGAATACAATCCAATTGTGTCTGCGAATTATTGTAAACGCGCCTTGGTATATGAGGAACTTTAACATCCATCGAGATTTAAATGTACCCACAATTTCTGAGGAAGTTGCAATGTCCTGCAGAAGCTACATTCAAAAATTACACAATCATCCGAATCCCCTTGCTAGGCAATTGTTGCTAAGCACGGGGCATCGTCGATTAAAAAGAAAAGACACACTGAATATGCTGTGAAATTGCTATACCTCGCAACTCAACAAATTGTGATGGAACTTTGGGAATATCACATAATTTTAGTTAGTTTGTAGGATTTGATTACTTATTGTTAGTTTCTAAGTAATTTTAGGAAGATCCAATAAATAAAGCTTGAAAAAAAAAACAAAAAAAAATTAGCGTTAATGTATTTGGATGTTCCGAAAATCGTGATGCTATAGTCGGACCGTATTACAGTACCAAAGAGTTGAAAAATATCCACATAAACCTCTTATTTCTTCAACAAGAAGACAATTTCCACTACGTTTGGATTAAAGATATTTCAAGGTAAGATCAACACACCTAAACTATCAAGTATGTCTCAAATATTTTATACATTAATTCTTATTTACAGACTTGCACGATCACAGCTGATCCTCAACGAGCGTGCTATCTCCTTATGTAACTTCTGTTTGCAATATAGCAGAAATGATGATATTATGAGCAGACACCGAGAAGAGTGCAACAAAGTGGTAACAAATATGCCCACTGGTGAAAACGGTAACGACAAGTTAAAATTTCGTTCTTTCAAGTCTAAACTTAATGTTCCATTCGCTATCTATGCAGATTTTTAGTGTATTTTAGAGAACGTGAATGTAAATGAGTCTAATAATGTGTTAACTACTCAAATTCATAGACCGATAGCATTTTCGTATTATATCAAGTGTAGTTTCGACCAAAGTCTAGATAAATTTGTAATTCACTCGGGCGAAGATTGTGCAAAAATATTTATAAGTAATTGTTAAATGATTTATAAAAATTATTTAAGTATAGTTAGACCAATCAACTCCCTCACACCAGAAGAATTAGAGCTACGTACGTCAGCAAGAATATGTCATATTTGTGAGAAGGAAATGAATGAAGATAGTTTTCGATCATTGTCATTTAACGGGAAAATATCGCGGTGCCGCTCATTTGAATTTTCAAGTTGCGAAGTTCATTCCAATTTTCTTCCAAAATTTTTCGGGATATGACTGTCATCTTTTTGTTAAAGAATTAGTGCGTTTCCCGGTGATAGTAAAATTAGTCCTCTAAACAAAGAAATGTCCTCTGGTTTGGAAAGTTTAGCTAAAAATTTAAATACCGAAGATTTTAATGTTTTAAAGTCAGCATATCCATCTAGTATAGAATTTAACTTATTGAAACGTAAAGGAGTATTTCCATACGAATATTTAAATTCAGTTGATCCTTTGAAGGAAAATAATCTTCCTCCTCGATAACAATTCTTCTCCACTTTAAATAATACAGAGTGTTCTGTTGTTAATTATGAACATGCTGTAAGTATTTGGACTACATTTAAATGTAAAACTTTGCTCGACTACATGCTCTTGTATTTGAAAACAGATGTTTTATTGCTGGTAGATATATTTGAAAATTTGCGCAAAGTTTGTAAAGATATCTATCAATTGGATCCTTGTCATAATCGTACTACGCCAGGTTTATCCTGGGATGCTATGTTAAAAAACCACCATGATTGAATTAGATCTTTTTCAAGATATCAACATGTATAATTTCATAAAGAATGGAATAAGAGGTGCTATTGTTCAATGTAGCAATCGCTATGCGAAAGCAAATAATAAAAAACTACCAGAGTATGATTGTACTAAACCATGTGAATATCTGTATGGTTGGGCAATGTCAGAGTATTTACCGTATGGTGGATTTGAGTGGGTTGAAAACATTACAGATTTCAATATTTTCTCAATAAGCAATACTTCAGATGTAGGATTTATTCTAGAAGTTGATCAAGATTATCCTACATCTATTCACGATTATCATAATGATTTTACCAATTGGAAAATCAACAAAATATATATATAAAATATATATATATATATATATATATATATATATATATATATATATATATATATATATATATATGTATATTAAATTTATACTAATTTGAAATTTTATTTTTCTATTTTATTGATGAAATGTTCTTTTGTTTTACTCTAAATTAACATATTTACTTAGGACTAGTACATTGTTTAAAGCACAGATTTGTATATTGCTAACAGTACATGAAGGTGCTGGTGTACATGGTGAATGTATTGGATATTTCATATACATTATCTTAAAATTATCACAAATAATTTCATTCAAATCGTAGATCTGTTTAAATTTAAAAATTTCTTCCAACCATTATTTTTTCTCTCTTCCTTTCACATATATATTTTTGCATTTTTCAAATGTAAACGGAGATAATTTTTCACTTCATTCAATGAAATTGACTCATCACCCCATCGAAGTCCATGATAATGATGTGTAAGCCAATAGACTTGTTTTTGCAGCTCTTTATCCAACAGCTTAGAACTAAATGGTGCTTTAATAGTGAAATTCTTATACGATTCATGATTAAATAGCGAGTTTCATCAAATAAATAAGCTACGCAATTGTTTTGAAAGTTAATGTTGTGCGAAACAGTGTTCTCATTCAAAATTACATTTTCCTCAATGTACAGCAAACTCTCACTGGGCAAAATGTAAAGATCTTGGTTTTGAATTGTTATGCGGATTTCATCGCTGTTGTTAAATGCTTGTAAATATGGAACATAACTGTGATATTCTTTCTCTGTAATGTTCTCATCGTAAATTGGTTTTTGTAAAACATTAAGTATTTCACTCATCCTGCAAAATTTTTTTATTTTAGTTTGAAACCCAACAACCTTAAACACTCTCTATTTTCAGTAGGTAGCTTTTATAAAATTTACTCTTTTGATGAGCTTGATAATTTTTCGGACTATATTCATCAAGCGTACTGGTTCTACTGACGATGGAATTTTCTTTCAACATATTTTTATTGTAAGTAATCATTTTAGTTCTATATTTTGTTCTTCTTGAGACTTTAAATGTAATCTTAATGTGATTGTTTTATCATTAAAATTTAATGGTTGACCTTCCTGATGAACGATTTTGACAGTAATTGAACTTATTTCTCTGGTGTTTAGCGCCAAATAAATGGGATTTTGTGGGATCTCATCTTTTTTATACCCAGGCTCAACGTTGATGAAAAATTGATGTAATATGTGTGCTGTTCTTTCATTTACATATGAACCGCTAACAATACCACATTCAATGCATATCACATTATTTCCCGTTATCGATAGAGTTTGATCTGATATGTATAACGTACCGGGTTGTAAAACATTTCTTAAGAAACCTAACGTTTGTCCAATGCTCCTCTCCTTATCGAAGTAAATAGCATCATGACTGGTGGATATTTCCGCTTGCAATGTGTTGTTGTTTGCTTTTATTTTAATATGTGCATCATCATTAGTTTTTATTACATAATCTTCGGTTAATAAATTAGCAATATCATCGAATTCATAAGAACCAATATGAATTTCTATAATAAATATGATCACCAATATGAAATAAGTTGTTGTTTTCATATATAGAAATTATTATTTGTTATAATATTTGGCTTTTACTGATCCAAGAATTATGTTGATTTGAAAATCCTAACCATTTAACAAAAGTTTTTTCACCTTCAACTTTTAAGACTTTTTCTACTAAATACATATCAGAATGATTGGTATTCAATTGTTCGTATTCATAAAATCCTCCCTTAATTATATTATTTTGAATCCGATGTATTTTGAAAACTTCCGTTGTCCAATTTGGTGTATAGCCTTTCTCAAAAACGTTTTTGTATTTACTTATGCGTACAGTATCGTTAGCGTGAAATTTTGATTTGTTGAAAATTTTTAAACTATTGTAAGAATACTAAAAATTCTTTCCTCGTTTAATGAAGATACTTCGTTGGGTTTCATCTGAATGGTGGGATGAACTTTATTGTTGTATACATCAATTAAATCTTGATAATTATCAATCCATTTATAAGATCCATGATAACTAAACTCCTCCCACATCATACCTTTTAACGTTCTGTTGAAGAGTTAACCAATTGATGCTTTCAACGTACTATATGTTGAATAATTATTGATATTATATAATTTCGTCAAATTTTGAAATTCTTTGTTGAAAAATTCTTTACCATCATCAGTTTGAAGATTTTTCGTAATTCGTCCGTTGTCAAATATTGATTTCATCGCCTTAGCAACATCCTGAGCATTTATTGTTTTGAGTGATGTACCCCAAGCAAATTTGGAAAATGTATCTATAACTGTGAGTAAGAAGCGAAAACCTTTGTTGTATGTGGAGTAAGTACCCATTTCAAGAAGATCATCTTGCCAAAGATCATCAATACCTTTTGTTATAACTTTTCTACGTGGAAAATTTCTTCGATCTTGTTTATCCAACTCTGTAACAAGTTCTCTTTAACTCATTTTGTAATTTAGTTTTCCATATTATAATTGTTTTTCAAAGCAATGTGCTCATTGATACCGCTATTGTTCTTCTGATTTTCCTCATCGACTGACTCAGATAAATTCTCGTCATCGATGTTTAAGTGCTCATAAACATACTTCATATGCTCCTAAATATTATCATCAATATATTTTTCAATAGTTTTAAAGTGTTCGAATATTTTATCCAAATCCTCTTCAATATATTTGAAACGTTCGTTCAACGATGATATCAAAGAGGTTTTTAAACGATCATTCAACAAAGATAGTAAAGGGTTATCCATTTCGCGGTTTCAAAAGTATAGGGCTAGAATTCGACATCTGTCAAACTGAGTTGTTAAAACAATTTCTTTCTTTTTCAGTTCAAAATCTGACATTTGCGAAAATGGATCACCTATCTATCGCACAACGTATTAAAATTGTAAAAACCTACTACAAAAATGGTGATTCTGCCACAGCCACATATCGTGCTTTAAGAGGAGATTATGGTTTACATAATCGTCCAACTACGTAAGCAATTGGCAAAATTGTGAAGAAATATGAAGAGACTGGATCGATTACAGATATTGTAACGCCTGTGCATCATCGTTTCGCTCGTACCACCGAAAATATCGCTGCTGTAAGTGAAAGTGTTGCCGAAGACCCGAATGTGTCGATTCCTCGTCGTTTTCAGGAATTAGGATGTGTCTTACGGCACATTATGGTGTATTTTGCATTTGGATCTACACCTACATCTATATAAAATCCAGCTCACACAACAACTGAAGCCAGCTGACCATTCACAACGTCGTAGATACGTCGAATGGGTGCTTGAACAACAGGCGGTGGACGGCGATTTTTCGAACAAAATTTTCTTCAGCGACGAAGCACATTTCTCACTCGGTGGGTATGTTAACAAACAAAATTGTCGTATTTGGGGTTCTGAGAATCCTCAAGTAATTGAAGAGAGGCCACTACATCCACAAAAAGTCACTGCTTGGTGCGCTCTTTGGTCCGGAGGTGTGATTGGAACTTACTTCTTCGAAAACGACGATGGAACGACTGTCACCGTCAATTCGGAGCGTTATGGTCATATGATAACCGACTTTTTTTTGCCTGCTATTGAAGAATACGACTTAGAGAATATGTGGTTTCAACAAGACGGTGCCACATGCCACACAACTCGAGCGAATATGGCTTTATTGCAAGAGAAATTTTCTGGCCGCGTAATTTCTCGTCGTGGCGATATCAAGTGGCTACCAAGATCATGCGATTTGACACCGCTTGTTTTTTTTTTGTGGGGCTACGCTAAAGACCGTGTTTATGCAGATAAACCTTTAACTCTTGAGCACCTAAAAACCAACATTCGTCACGTTATGGCTGAGATACCGCTATATATATATGGATAACCCTTTATAAGCTTAACCAAAACAACGACACAATACACAAACTCATGCTCATAACTAAAGCTTTATATCATCACAATAGAAAAAACAATATATTTCTGATTGCTATTCAAAAAAATTTGAATAGAATTTGAATCTTTATTTATACATACAAAAAAATAAATAAATAATCATTTCAATATTTAAGATATATTAATTTGAAAAGTTTTCTATAATTTTTAATATTTCATTTCATTTATTTCATTTATTTTCATTTTAGTTCACATATAAGATATAATAATCTTTCACATACGCAGAGTAAACATGAAATAACAACTTCAATGATATTAACAACAAATTGCTTAAAAAATAAAGGAATAAAGTAATTGCTTAAAACTAAATAGGGCTGTCGAGAAAAGGGAAAAGAAAAGAAAGTGAGTGTGAAAGAGAGAGAGAGAGAGAGAGAGAGAAAGAAAAAAAATTAAGTTTTGTTAGAGAAATGTAGGAGAATTAGGTGCTTAAAGTTTGCCATAGTAACAGCATTTTTAATATGTACCGGAAGCGAATTCCACATTCTAACAGCACTAACGAAGAATAACCTACTAGAATTTTTGAAATTAAGACTTGGTATAAGAAGATTTCTGCCTCTACCCGACCTACAGAATTGAAGCTTTTCATACAAGTACGCTGGACTCTGCGAGTGGATAAGTCTGTATAAAAAGATGCAATTTCTAGCATCAAGATAATTGAAAAAATCAACACCAAGAATTTTTCCACTATAGGCCGAGACTTGATCAAACTTTTTTAAACCGTAAATGTAACGAACAGCATTATTGAAAGTTACACGTAATTTGTGCAAGGACCTGGAGTCCATCTTACTGTAAACAACATCAGAATATGTTAAAATAGGGATCAGCAATTGGAGAATTAATTTTCGTTTAGTTTCACATGGCACAAATGCTGCAGTCATTCTGAGGTTACGAAGAACAGAGTACGACTTCCTCACCACATTATTTATATGGTCTTCACAAGAAAGGGAAGAGTTAATAATAAAACCAAGATTCCTAACCTTACTCATAAATTCAAGTTGGGTTCCGTTAAGAAAAATTGGTGAAATAGCATAAGAGTAAGATATTTTAGAAATTGGAAGAACATTCGATTTCAAGGGGTTCAACTGTAGCAAATTTACAGTCGCCCACTCGCCAATAGAACAAAGATCCTCATTAACTCTAAAACACAAATCCTCAACAAGACCCTTATAGGCCCGACGCCGGCTTCGCGACCAACAGTATTTTATGACAAAAGCTTTTTTGATAGCCGGCCTTCGGCGCGACAGAAGTTTTAGCATTAAAATCTCTTTGTAATTTTTAGTATTGAAATTTTATTCATTGGTTTCAATATTGTATTCACCATCAGGATAATGTTCAACATAGGGCTCTAACAATGTAGTCTTTACTAGATTAATAAAAGAATTAGTTAATTATACTATTTCATCCTATTTTTCCTTAATTCTTTTGTCTATGTCTACCGCTATGATTATAACTGTCTCATTATTCCTCTGTGCACATATTTGCTATAGCGAAAGTATGATCATAAAAAAATATATTTAAAATATATAAAAATTCTTTAAAAATATGTTTTGTATACCATTGGAAAGGTAATCCTATGATCTTTGAAATAATATATAGATAGATTAATGGGGGACTTTTTCGAAAAAAAATCGGTTTTTACAAAATTTTTATAAACAATTTATAATTTTCTTCATAACATTTAAAAAGTTAAAAATTCATATAAAATATTATATACCTATAAAAAGGTATTAAAATAACCTGTGTTTTGATACACATATTGTAGAAAAAACTTGCTTGTCTCTCGAGTAATCTCGACCTCAATTTTGAACTTTGACCTAGAACCACGCCTTGTATGGGCATTTGCGGAGACAAATTTTATATTTTTTATATTCACAAAACTAAGCTCTATCCGAGGCAATTTTTTATTTTTTTTCCCATTCTGAGTCCGTATTCTGCACTTATGCCGGTCCTTTTGTTTTATAATTAGTGCCGGCCAGATTGATCGGGTAGGTGCACACGAACGTTGCAACTCCCATCTTTTGTTTGTCTTCTGTAATACGTCCGAGGCTAGGAGAAGGTTACACGTCGCCATTGCAATGCCAATACTCTCCTTATCAGAAAGAGTTTAAAACGTTGTATCCTTCTTTGCCAGCTCGTTTACGGTTTCGTTCCCTGATATGTCTTTGTGCCCTGGCACCCATGCAAGGTGAATGTGGAACTGCTCGGATATCTCGTTAATGGATGTTTTGTAGTTATGGAAAATTCTTACATAAGTATTTTACTAAATTAATTCAATAACATTTGCACGTAGAATCGATTAATGCTTATCGTGCAAAATGTGATTTAACAATATGCTATAATGATATTTGAGTTGATAATAAGTTTGTTGTTGTTAACAATATGCTATAATGATATTTGACTTAATAATAATTTTATTGTTGTTGTAACATTCTCCCCCAGTTGAGCGCAGCTCGAAATACTGAGTTCTTTCTTCGATGTCACTGATAAAGTGATATGTACTCTGCAGTTATGAAGCGTAAGGGAGATTGATACGCAGATACTGGTGTACTAGATATGTACATTGAAGTCTGATACTTCCGATTGATGTCGAGGCGTGGGTGTTGGTTTTTCAACTTGAGCTGCCGAAGTTGTGGGCACATATCCAAGCATTTTTTTTCGAAGGTATAACAGGCACAAGTGTCAGGTCCAACAGTTGTCTCATCATTGCTCCAAGGACAATTAGAAATATGAATTCCAGATTTCGATTCTATGAATCCAACCTTTTGAACATTTTATATTAGTTTTAATAAACTTTGTACTTTTAACCAATGCGATTCGGTTAAAATATCACCATATTTTCGAATGAACTTTTTAATTTTTAATGATAACATATACGAATGATCTCGAAAATACTACTGATAAGAACTTCCTGTTGACAAAAACATGTAAGAGATCCTGAAAATACAACTGATAAGAAATATATGTATTTCACAATTATTGCGCGTGAGAAAGAATTCAAACAGGAAACGATTGCGGTTTTACTGATAAGGACTTCCTGTTGATAAACCGTTTATATTATGACGATAAAGTGTTTGGAGGTACAGTCTTATAAAAGTAGTATAAAGTTGCATACTCCCCATTACACATCAAACTAACCAATTTCGTGCATCAATATGAAAGGTTTCATTTGCAATATTTGTGAAATGAGTTTCAATACTCAAAAAAATTGAAAAAGACATGTATTAAGTAAACACGAGGGTCGAAAGTTCAATTGCACCCAGTGTACAAAAAGTTTCATGAGGAATTGTTATTTAAAAAATCATGTTGAAAAAAATCATGAGAAAGATGAATATATTAATAATACACAATCCATCAGCAAATCAATTGAAAAAGAACATAATGATGATCAATTGTTGGCCATATCATTTGAGGGCTAATGATCATAAAAAAAATTCCACTCTGCCACAGATAGAAAACAATTCAACATCGGATGGACATACTCAACAGATAAAGGGAATGTTTAAATCACGTGTACAGAGCTACATTTACAAATGATGAAAATATTCTCTTACCGGATATTTTTTTGGAAAAGATAAAGGAGGAAATTATGAAATTATTGCGTGAGCAACTGGAGAGAAACTACTCCTATAAATTTAATTTTGAACTTTTTTGTGAATACATAAAGTTCAAACCCTATGATAATAGAGATGACAATGACCCTGATTTTGATGCTGTTGGCATAGATATAAAGTCATTTCAAACAAAAATGACCTTATTACAAAAACCGCAAGATATTGAAACAATGTACAACGATAAAGCCAATGCTTTATGTGCAAAAATGGAAGAGTTCCAAGAACGAGATAGTGGATGAACTCTAATAAAGATGATTGGATTGGAGATAAATTTAAATCAGTACAAACCACTGAGAGAATCGTCATATATAAAATTACCACAGAAATTAACTGAAAAGCATGCTTGTATCAATGTTCGGAACAATGACGAGTACTGCTTTAAATGGTCAATAATATCTGCATTATCAGCTGGAAGAAATATTCAAAGATGCACCAGATTGAATATAAATGTTCAGGATAATGTAATTACTGTGAGCGGTAAAACATTAAATTTCGATGGATTAGTGTTCCCTATGCCGATTGATCAAGTTTCGGTATTTGAAAAAAATAATAACATTAGCAAAAAAGTGAAAGTCACCAATAAGAGTGGACGTGTTTGATAGTCGGAAAAGTGATTGTTTTCGGTAAAAAAAAAAAAAAAATTTTTAATATTTTGCGAAAAGACGCTAAGAAACTCAAGAAGTTATTTCGGTGATTTTTTTTTTTTTATAAAAAAAAAAATAAATATAATAATATCGTTTGCAAACATTTTGTTTATAATATGAGTGTTCAGCGCTCTCCTCCCCGGCAACGGCAATCGCCTGTTAATGTGTGTGTAAACAATAATTTGCAATCACCCGCGCAAACCCCCCCGATAAGTGCATTATCAAAAAAAACAGTTGATACACACTGCACAAGTGAAAGTAACAGTGTAAATCTTTTGCCTGTACATATTCCTCACTCTAACACTACATCAAAATTTGCAACAACAATAAATACAGACAAAAAAAATAATTTGTTCTCTCGTGATATACTATCTCCCTCTATACCGTGGAGTGTACAATGCGCTTCTCCTGCTGTAACACCAACAGCTACAACATCAAAGCAAACAAATAACGGCATTTCTACTGAAGTGCATGACCCAGTAGTTAAAGAAATTAGTGCTATGACTAATAAAGAACCAGTTGCTGTTCAAACTGGAATTGATCGCTACATTACTGTAGTAAAGCGAAAAAGAAGTCCACAAAATTCAAAACAAATGAATTCAACAAAAATTCAAAAGCAGAACACTGCCCCTATTAGTTCGGAAAATAGATACGCTTTGCTTTCAGGTGATGAAAGTGACGAAAATATTATCTCCAAGAAAAATTTCAAACCCCCACCCATTTTCTTAAGAGAACGCAACTCAGATAAGTCGATTTCTAGAATTATAAGTCTTATAGGACCAAAGAATTTCCACGTTGTTCCTATTCGCAAAGGCCAAATTGAGGAAACGAAAGTGCAAATCTACAGCGAAACTCATTATCGCAAAGTAATTGCGGAATTTGATGCTGTAAAAAAGAATTACTACACATATCAGCTAAAAAGTAGTAAGGGCTTAATCGTAGTACTCAAAGGCGTCGAACCCAACGTTGACATTAACGAAATCAAACTTGCCCTTCAGGAAGAAGGGTTTCAAGCCAAAACAGTATTCAACATTATCAACAAGAGCAGTATACCTCAACCGTTATATCGTATTGAGCTGCAGCCTGAAACAAAACCCCTAAAAAAAGGTGAAGTACACCCCATATATAAAATTCGATATTTATTGCATCGCAAAATCACAATCGAAGAACCCCATAAGAGAACTGGACCTCCTCAGTGCAGTAACTGCCAAGAATATGGACATACTAAGACATATTGTACCCTGCCAGCTGTGAAAGTAACAGTGCAAATCTTTTGCCTGCACATATTCCTCACTCTAACACTACATCAAAATTTGCAACAACAATAAATACAGACAAAAAAAATAATTTGTTCTCTCGTGATATACTATCTCCCTCTATACCGTCGAGTGTACAATGCGCTTCTCCTGCTGTAACAGCAACAGCTACAACATCAAAGCAAACAAATAACGGCCTTTCTACTGAAGTGCATGACCCAGTAGTTTAAGCAACTAGTGCGATGACTAATAAAGAACCAGTTGCTGTTCAAACTGGAATTGATCGCTACATTACTGCAGTAAAGCGAAAGAGAAGTCCCCAAAATTCAAAACAAATGAATTCAACAAAAATTCAGAAGCAGAACACTACCCCTATTATTTCGGAAAATAGATACGCTCTGCTTTCAGGTGATGAAAGTGACGAAAATATCATCTCAAAGAAAAATTTCACACCCCCACCCATTTTCTTAGGAGAACGCAACTCAGATAAGTTGATTTCTAGAATTACAAGTCTTATAGGACCAAAGAATTTCCACGTTGTTTCTATTCGCAAAGGCCAAATTGAGGAAACGAAAGTGCAAATCTACAGCGAAACTCATTATCGCAAAGTAATCGCGGAATTTGATGCTGTAAAAAAGAATTACTATACATATCAGCTAAAAAGTAGTGAGGGCGTAATCGTTGTACTCAAAGGCGTCGAACCCAACGTTGATATTAACGTAATCAAACTTGCCCTTCAGGAAGAAGGGTTTCAAGCCAAAACAGTATTCAACATTCTCAACAAGAGCAATATACCTCAACCGTTATATCGTATTGAGCTTCAGCCTGAAACAAAACCCCTAAAAAAAAGGTGAAGTACACCCCATATATAAAATTCGATATTTATTGCATCGCAAAATCACAATCGAAGAACCCCATAAGAGAACTGGACCTCCTCAGTGCAGTAACTGCCAAGAATATGGACATACTAAGACATATTGTACCCTTCCAGCTATTTGTGTGATTTGTGGAGATCTCCATAAATCAAACATATGCCCAAAATCTGAAGGCGATGCTAGCATGAAAAAATGCAGCAATTGTGGAGGTAATCACACCGCAAATTATAGAGGTTGCCCAGTATATACAACCCTAAAGCTAACTGCTAGCAATCAACCTCTAAAACCAGTTGAGCAAACTCAGATAGCCAACTCAAGTAAGAGACAAAATATTGATGCAACACAATTCTTCTCTGCAATCCCAAACAAGAATCAAACCAATTCATACGCTAGCGTGTTAAAACAAAACCCACACCAACAAAGCAATGTAAATAATGAGCAGGAACACTCACTGCCCACCCAACAGCCAAGTACCCTTGAACATTTGCTTCAAACATTAATTCAGAATATGAACCAATTCATGAACTCAATGCAAACAATGATGTAAGAAATTATGAAAAATCAATCGATGCTACTCCAAACATTGCTATCCAGACCATGAGTCGTCTCAAGATATGCCACTGGAACGCCAACGGCTTAAGCCAGCACCGTTTGGAGCTAATTCAATTCCTTGAATCCAGCCAGATCGACATAATGATGATATCTGAGACCCATTTCACTGACAAAAATTCCTACCGAATACCATATTACAAACTGTACACCACAAATCATCCGCATGGTAAAGCACGCGGAGGAACTGCCATATTGATAAAAAGCAGAATAAAACATCATGTTCTCGAAGATTTCAGTAGTGTCTACTTGCAAGCAACATCTATATGTTTGGAAGAATACATCTCTAAGCTAGTAATATCTGCGATATACTGTCCCCCAAGATACAGTATTACCGAACAGCAATATAAAGAATTTTTCTCAAGTCTTGGTAGCAAATTCTTGGTTGCTGGCGATTTCAACGCCAAACACACTCACTGGGGCACCCGCTTAATAACTCCAAAAGGCAGAAGACTATGTTCAATTATCACTAACCACGGCTACGATGTTATTTCAAATGGTCAACCGACATATTGGCCGACGGACAAGAGGAAAATACCCGATCTCATAGACTTTGGAGTCGCCAAAGATTTGCAGATGGAAAATATCTCCACAGAGTGTAATTATGATCTATCATCTGACCACTCACCCACGGTAATATCTATAAAATCACCAAGCCCCCAAGGCAATTGCGTTAGAAAGAAAATACATCTTCCTCTGAGTACTGTATTAAGAAATGGACACGATGTAGACTCAGCACTCGAAAAATTCAACCAGTTGTTCTCATTAGCTCTCAACTCAGCCACCTGCACAAGGACGTACAAGCAATCAAACTATAGCCCATACACACCAGCCGACATTGAATTGTTAGTAAGACAGAATATATATATATATATATATATATATATATATATATATATATATATATATATATATATTTATATATATATATATATATATATATATATAAATATAAATGTATATGTATGTATATATATATATATATATATATATATATATATAGTTATATATATATATATATATATACATATATATTTATATATATATATATATATACAAATATATATATATATATATATATATATATAGACATATATATATGTACATATATATACATATATATATATATACATGTATATATATATATATATGTATATATATATATATATATATATGTATATATATATATATATTTATATATATATATATATATATATATATATATATATATATATATATCAGGTTTTCAAGCTTAAATCCGCTGTTTTTCGGTAAAAAAAACACATTTTTTTCATAGAAAGCCAAAAATTCATTTATTCAAAGTATTTGCCCTCACTAGCTATACATTTTTCCCATCTCTCGGGCAATTTGTGTATACCATGCCAAAAGAAAGTGGGTGCCGTAGCTCAGTGGTTAGTGTGTTAGCCTTCTGATCTGTAGGTCGTGGCTCAATCCCCGGCTGATGCACAAATTTAATATCGAAAAGATTTTTCTTTCGAACGGTACCCACCTGTCGGCAAGCAATGTGCAATTCTTCCGACAGTAACAACTTGCCATGAAAAAGCTTCTAAATGAACTCTGTGACAAAGTTAAGCTAAATTGATGTTACAAGGGTTCTGCTGTTTAAGACGCACAACAGCAATTTAAGAGAAGCTCGGCCAATGAGCCCTTCCGGGCTTTTAGTGCCATATATATATTTATATATATATAAATAATACATATAAATATATATATATATATATATATATATATATATATATATATGTATATATATATATATATATATATATATATATATATATATATGTATATATATATATATATGTATATATATATATATATATATATATATATATATATATATATATACATATATATGCCAGAAGAATTCCTCAAGCCATTTTCCGACGTCTTCATACGAATAAAAGTGCTGTTCGGCGAGCGCATGACCCATCGACGAAAACAGGTGATAGTCAGAAGGGGCCAGGTCTCGTCAATAAGCGGGATGAGGTAGCACCTCTCAATTGAGTGTGTCCAAGTAGTTTTGGACCAGTTTTGACGTGTGCGATGGGGCGTTGTCGTGGATAAAAATCGGTTTCTCATGTTTCTCTTCTCAGGCCTTTTTTCTCCCAAAGCATGGCGCAATTTCACTAGTTGTTGGTGGTAGCGGTGAGCATTGACAGTTTCACCAGGTTTCGACAGCTCGTAGTAAATGACACCCTGCTGATCCCACCAAAAGCACAGCATCGTCTTGCGTCCAAAGCGATTTGGTCTTAGAGAAGACTTTTGTGTTTTGGCATCGCTCCATCTGCCTCCATCGTTTAATTCATGGGGTACCCACTTTCCAAATTGTTGAACCTTCCCCAAGGCTTGTAAACGTATGGAAAGGGCTTGTTGAGTAACACCTAACTGTTCGCCAAGCAGTTTTTGCCATTGGGTGTCGTCCTCATCCATAAGAGCCTGCAAATCATGGTCCTCAACTTTTCTGGGTCTATTTTCACGCTACTTGTCACTCAAGTGAAAATGGCCTTCTCTGAACCGACGAAACCAGTCTCTGCAAGTGGTTTCCGATAGCGCACTGTCACCATAGGCCTCCACAAGCATTCAAAGTGACTCAGCAGCAGATTTCTTCAAATTGAAGCAAAAAAGTAGAGCTTCCCGCATATGCTCTTTTTCTGGCACGAAACTAGACATGATTATACGAGGAAAAATGTATGTTGTTGTTTGAAATCACTGAATCACTGATGATGTTTACTAATTGATGTGGACAGGTGTCGAACTCATAAAAAAATAGGATGCACAGTCGATCAAACAGCGGATTTAAACTTGTACACATGGTAGATAGATATATATATATATATATATATATATATATATATATATATATATATATATATATATATATATATATATATATATATATATATATATATATATATATATATATATATAGATAAATATACTGTATAAGTAACTTTGACTTCTTTGATTTTAAAAATTAAAATTTGAGTAAAAATATTCCGTTTTTATTAGCATTTTATATATACAGTGGGTGCCGTAGCTCAGTGGTTAGTGTGTTGGCCTTTTGATCTGCAGGTCGTGGTTCAATCCCCGGGTGATGGATAACAATTGCTGATGCCTGTCGGCAAGCAATTGGCTATTCTTTTGACAGTAACAATTTTAAATGAAAAAGCTTCTAAAAGAACTCTGTGACAAAGCTCAGAAAAAGTGATGTCACAAGAGTTCTGCCGTTCGGAACCGGCTAAAATAAGTAGGTCCCTTCTAATACTGTCCAAAATTTAACACTCACAACAGTAATGGAAGAAAAGCTCGGCCAATGAGACCTTCGGGGCTTTAAGTGCCACATATTTATTATATATATATATATATATATATATATATATATATATATATATATCTTTTTTTTTCTTTTGGGGAAGAACTACACGGTGTCCAATAAGTTTTAATAAATATGTTTTCCGTTAATTTTAAATAACAGAAAGTAGGCGTATGTTTTTATTTTGACATATATGAAATCCCGTTACATTTCTGAGCAGCGTGTCATAGAATTCATTTCATTTCAGCTGTAGTTGAGTTAAATAAAAACGATGAAGAACGTGCGCGAAGTAATTATTAATCAATTTTTGCGAGGCATAAAGCCATATGCAATTTTCAAATCATTGAAACAAGGTGGAATCAAGTGCGATTTTGTTTATAAGACCATAAAACGATTTAAGGAAACTGGGTCTACTGAAAATCGACCGAAAAGTTGCCGTCCACGCACTGCCCGGATGAAGAGCAATATCAAAATTGTAAGAGAGCAAATTCGACGAAAAAGGTGCCGCTCCGTGAGAAAAATAGCTGCCTCTTTAAAAATAAGCAAGTCATCTGCTCATTTGCTTTTAAAAAAAGATGTTGGACTTAAGCCGTACAAAAAACAAAAAATTCACGGCGTTTCCATTTCTTCGAAGGACAAGAGAGCTGAAAGAGTCAGCTGTATTCAGGCTTGACACGGTGGCGACGAGTTCGTATTTTCTGATGAAAAACTTTTCGTGTTGCAGCAATCGCATAATGCACAGAACGACCGAGTATGGGCTGTTTCATTGGAGGATGTTCCTGAATCAGAATTATTTGTCCCCAGATATCAGAGTGCTCTCTCGATCATGGTTTGGGATTTTGCAAGAGGGGTAAATTGCCGCTTGTTTTTATTGAAAAAGGGGTCAAAGTAAATGCTGTGTACTACAAAGAGCACGTTTTGAAATCAGTAGTCCTCTCTGCTTGCAAACACTTGTTTGGTGACGACTACTATTGTTTTCAACAAGACGGAGCGCCATCACATACTGCAAAAATTTGTCAAGACTGATGCGAAGAGAATTTGGCTGATTTTTTGAGGAAGGATGAGTGGCCACCAAGCAGCCCTGATCTTAATCCTATGGATTTCTTCGCATGGGGATATATAACAGCAAAGCTCAACGACTATAAAATAAGAAATTTGGGGCAGCTACGTAAAACTTTACAAAAGATATGGGAGGAAATGCCCATGAATCATGTACGTGCCGCATGCGACTCTTTTGAAAAGAGATTGGGCTTAGTAAAAAAAGCAAAGGGGGGCGTAATAAATAAAAACCTTTTATAATTTTTCAAAATGTATAAGACAACTCATTTGGATAAAATTTTTCCATTCATTTCGTCAACTTGCCTTAATATAGCGAAAAACATTTTTATTAAAACTTATTGGACACCGTGTACATTACAAACCTAATAATCCAATCACAATTTACAATGATTCACAAAGCGCACAGTGCAATGCCAAATTTAGTGGTCATTACTCTTGAACTAATCATACTCACTACAGAAACAGCGTTGCCACTTTTGCCTCAAAAATATTTTAAATTTTATGTTGACATTTGCCATGCCTGTCTCTATTAATGTGCTGTTGCGCAATAGCACATTAATGATGTTGATTACATGGTCCCTGTTTTGATAAGAGTGAATACATAATAAAGAAAAAAGAAAAGTGAAAAACAATCTTCAAAAGTTCAAATTTCATCCAAAGGCGCACATTTTGAATAAGCTGCATACAACAACTTTTTTCATTTAATAATATAATTGTGTAGGATAAGTAAGTCTACTTATATGTAAATAAGCAATAAACGTTTACTGACTTGTTATATTGTGCAATATTTCGGACCAACAAAAGAAAGTTAGAGACGCTGAGTTTGCGCTTGTTATATTTTGTATTACGCATAACCTTCCATTGTTGCTGATGGATTACCTGCCGGCTTTATTGGTGGAGTGCTGCCCAGACTCTTCTATACACAAATTACTCAAATGTAGCAGAACAAAATCAATGGAAGTATTTGATTGCATAGCTAAGCAGGCAAGCCAAAAGGTAATGTTAGCTTTATGAAATAAAAAGTTGTCTTTGATTGTTGACGAAACGACAGATATTTCGATGACAAAAAGCATAGTTTTAGTTGCTCGATACGTTGATAGTGCTCGTGTTATACAGTACCGCTTTATTGGAGGTTACCAAAGCAGACTCAATTTCTATATTTAATTTAATAAGAGATTTCTTTGCTATACATCAAATTCCCTTAAAAAACTTAATCGGTTTGGCCACTGATAGAGCCAATCTTATGGCCGGAGACATAGGCGGGCCCAAAGCGTTATTGAGCCCTGAAACAGATTTATTTTATATAAAGTGTACATGCCATTCACTCCACCTTTGTTCAAGCTACGCTTGTAAATGTTTGCCAAAAAACATTGAGACATTGTGTCGTAATATTTAGAGTTTCTTTTCCCACAGTTCGAAGAGGATACATGAACTCAAATAATTTCAAGATTACTGTTCGGTCAAACCTCATAAAATTCTGGGAATAAGCGAAACACGGTGGCTTTCACTAGAAGGAGTTTTTTGAGAATAGTTGAGCATTGGGATATTTTGAAACTTCATTTCATTTCTTGCTTTTATGCAATGCGATGCATAAATGGCGTGTGATCTTTGGAGTTAGCGGAAGGGATGAATTGCAAAATTAAGTGTTATTTTCTATTTTTGTCATATATATTGCCCATAATTAATAATCTTAATAAAGAGTTCCAATCTGAAAGTTCCCGTTTACCATACTTGTATTCAAGTATCAAAGCGAATTATCTCTTAATTTTGAGTAACTTTGTAAAGAAAGATCATATCGATATATCAAAGATTTTATTGGAACAAAATCGGATGTGTTTATGCAAAGTAACATAAATTCGCATAAAATATTTGAAATTAAAACCAATATTTTAAAATTTTATATCGAGTTTTTGGATCAAGTTCATTCAAGGTTTGATTTCAAACGTGAAGATATAAAACTTTTACAAATAATTATTCCAGCTAAGGTACTTTAAAAGAAGAAGATTTACCCATTTTGTTTCTTATGTTAAAGTTTCCAAATCTTGTAGACACTGATCCTGACCTAATAACCACACAATGGAATTTACTAAGGCTAGGTGAGGTTAACCTTTCCAGCGATATGGATATCAATGTATTTTGGGAAAATTCCTCTCAATTAAAAGTGGAATGAATGAAAATAGTTTCGGCGTAGTTTTGTATTGAATCTTATTTCGTTACCGCATAGCTCTGCAGCAGCAGAACGCTAATTTTCGACGCTCTCTTTAATAAAAACTAAATTACGAAACAAACTTAAAATAGAAAATATTAATAGCATAATGCTATGCAAGGAACTTGTAAGTAAAAATGACCCTGACTATGTGTGGTCGGCCAATAGGGATCTCAGTAATTGAAGACTAATTTAGTATAAAATATGCACTTTTTAAGACTTAAAATGAATATTACATTGTATGTACTTTTTTTTGAATAACTACATATGTTAGTTTCACATTCTAACCTAAGTAAGATCTCATTAGTATTGTAAAAATGAACACTGTATAACATCTGCTTTTTGTTACCATTAATTTTCTGTTTTTTTATGTTTTAATTTCTTTAATAATGTACAAAGTACATGCAAATATATTCTGTCCTCCAAATATTTAATGTAAATATACGAACTTAATAAAAAAAAATTTTTTTTTGTAGTTTGAAAATTATTTGGTCGGTTTTAAACGATTTTAGTCTGATTTTGTGGAAATCAAATATATGCAAACAAACGAGATGCCAGCAGATGTCTTAACCAAATCGCTGTCTAAAATCAAACATAATTTTTGTACAACGTCTATGGGAATCACATTAGCAAGTAAACGTTGTTGAAGAGGAGTATTGAAGATTAACAATGTTTATCTTTACATATATACTTTGTAGCATACAAGGTGTATATTTTCGTATGTTAAGATGCGGTTGCACCCACTGGAATTCGGCCTGGCTCGTCGGCAATCGGGGTAGGTTCCTGCGTCCTATATTCGTATTGCAGAATGGGTAAGCATTTTATTTGCGTGCAAAATGTAAAGAACAAACACAAAGGAGGAGGTTGAAACGCTATATTTCAGCAGACCATAATATTAGACTGAAATTAATTGCCAGGTTGCTAATAAGACCAGGTGCTCGAAGTCAAAATAAACAAAAAATTACTTAAGCCAACATTTTTACAAATTTACGTTTCGATTTATTAAATATCATATACGATATGGAATTTATTTATTTTTTTTTAACAATTATCGCACTATTATTAAATATGGTAACTAAATTCATGTATTTAAATTTTCATTGTTCTTATAAGTGCATATGTGCAAAAGATATTCATGAGTTCGCTACATGTGTGAATACAAACCAAATGTAGCAACAATTGTATGCAGGTATATAAACACTGTATACTTTATCAATATGTTTTTACTTTAGGAACAGTGTATATATCACAACATGTTTTCTGCTAACCTATAATCCTCTTTCTTACACCTAATATACATATTTCTGCATGCAAAAAGGAAATACCAACATATATATAATATAATTGAAAAGCGATGACTTACTGTGTGATGTTGCGTAGCTCCCACGATGAAAGATCTTTCAAATGGGTGAACGCTATATTCTAAAAAAAAGGAGCAAACCAACTTACGTAGCACAGGATGGTTTGTTTGCACCTCTTTACTACAATATTTACTAATTAAACTTTTCTTTATTGTTTAGAATGCAGATTTCACTAATTACTTACACTTAACTCTATTTTATTTCTATTCACTGCAATTAATTTTAATCTTAGATTCTAATTTACTTCTTTAAATAGTATTTTTTATTCTATTTTTCTCGTTTTAACCTTTAGGTAAATTTACCCATTTCCGTTATTATCTTTTCACTAGTTTCTTTGGTATTTAATTAAATTTTCACATCTTACAAATTCGACACTACATCAGCAACACCACGTGTCTACTGACTACTGCTCGTTGTAATATCACAATTGTCCTGTGCATTGAACTTATGCATGTATGTTAACATGAAGTGCGACAGAGATGACTTGCTTTCAGGCTTTCCATTGAGAGGTGACCTTGGCCTAAATTTTGTGTTTCACTGTCCTTGATCTTGAATTTTTGTTTGTTTTTGTTTTGTTTTTGTTTTGTTTTTGACGATCATCGATTCAATTCTTGATCTTCTCAAACATGTCTCAGGCATGTCTATGTGTAAGTATACCCCTTTTATATGTGATATAGTACTCAACGATTTCATTTAGAGAGATCCATAATTTTCTCCTCTGTTTTATTAATATACATATTTTAGATCTAGAGCTTAAAGTTTATGGTTTCATATATTATTTATTTTATTTTATATATTTTATTTTTCGAGTTCTCATTAGTCTCTTGTAATTATTTATATTTATTGGATTTTTTCCATATTTAATAAGTTTATATTGTATTTATTCCTATTTACTTTAATTTCGAAGAAGTGTTAAGTAGCTACTGCGTGCCAAACCTTTTGCAAATCAAATTGTTGATAGGCAAAAGAAATGAATCTCCAATATGTGTACCGTGAAGTATCTGGTTCTAGATGTATACACACTTGTGTCTCACAGCAAAAAAAAAAAGCGGGTCTCTATCCTCAACAGAGTCAACCGAGTCTTCGCTGTTGAAGTTAATACTAGCAAGTGTAACCGTTCCTATAACGCATATGTAGAGCCATTTGTGATCATATGTTGACGAAAAGTCATGAAATATGGTGAAGTACCTATCGTTGTATGTATAGCAGATCGCAAAGCACAACTAATGCTGCTTAAACAATCATCCCAGTTTTTCTGATCATGATTCACATAGGATTTTATTGCTGACAAAACCGATCTGTTCACCCTTTCCGGTGCATTAGCTTGTGGGGAATGCACTGCTGTGTATACATGATGAACACCGTATTTTTGAAGTAATTCATTAAAGACATGTGACTTGAATTGGGTGCCATTGTCAAACACGATTGTTTCTGGAACCCCAAACGTATGAAAAACATATTCTTCTAAATATTTAACTATAACATCAACAGAAAACTTTTTAACTGCCTTTAAAAAAGGGAACTTTGAGAAATTATCGAGTGCTATAAAGATACCTATATGCCCTGAACGAGAATGAGGATATGGTCCTAAAAAATCAACGTATAATTTCTGTAAAAACCTGTGTGCTTCAACGTTTTTACCCATAGGTTTCCTCAGCACATAATTAGGATGTTTCGTGGTTTTACATACTTCGCATGCATTTATATAATTTTTAACGTCATTTACCAAACCTGGCCAAAAATAATATCTCCGAACTCTTTCTAATGTTTCGTTAATGCCTCCATGTGACGCTAAGTGGCTATTATGGGCTTTATACAAAATCTCTGGAATTATGCTTTTTGGCAACCATAACTTCCTCGCCAAATCATCGTGCAGTTGCTCGCCGGTTTCATGTTCCGTTCGTCTATAAA